>JADOBS010301761.1:0-12636 GCA_015708375.1 Cydonia oblonga
GAACAACAGCTGGAAACGGCTGCTAATACCCCGTAGGCTGAGGAGCAAAAGGAGGAATCCGCCCGAGGAGGGGCTCGCGTCTGATTAGCTAGTTGGTGAGGCAATAGCTTACCAAGGCGATGATCAGAAGCTGGTCCGAGAGGATGATCAGCCACACTGGGACTGAGACACGGCCCAGACTCCTACGGGAGGCAGCAGTGGGGAATTTTCCGCAATGGGCGAAAGCCTGACGGAGCAATGCCGCGTGGAGGTAGAAGGACTTGCCATGGTAAGGAAGAAGGGAGGAACAAGCACACTTGGAGAGCGCAGTACAACGGAGAGTTGTATGCTGCGTTCGGTGAATATGGCCAAAAAATATATCCACGAGAAGTTGGAACGTTTGCCGAATGGGTTGTACATCACAACCATTCGCAGCATAAAAGCCCACAGGGTGGCAGGCCCTATGCTTGAGTTCCAGGACACTTTGCTACTTTGGCATGACCGTTTGGGACATCCTGGACGTGACATGATGCACCGTATCCTCAAATCTTCACAGGAGCAGAAGTTACATCCCTATATTGGACTCCCGCCATGCAAAGCGTGTTCTTTAGGGAAGTTGAATACGCAACCCTCCCATACAAAGATTATTCATAACCCCCCCTAAATTTCTTCAGAAGATTCAAGGGGACATTTGTTGACCTATCCAACTAACCCGCGGACCATTTAGATACTTTATGGTGTTGATTGATGCATCGACAAGATGGTCACATGTTTGCTTGTTGTCCACACGCAATGCTGTGTTTACTGAACTCCTAGCTCAAATTGTTAAGCTAAGGGCTCATCACCCTGATTATCCAATCAAGTCGATACGACTAGATAACGCTGGAGAGTTTACGTCATAGACTTTTGACGATTATTGCATGTCAGTAGTGATTGATGTGGAACATCCTATGCCTCATGTTCACACCCAAAATGGCTTGGCAGAAGCTTTCATAAAGCACCTTAAATTGATAGCTCAGACTTTGGTTATGAGAACCAAACTGCCGGTATTCGCCTAGGGCTATGCAATATTGCACGTAGTTATGTTGGTCTGCCTGAGGCCCACCGCTACCCAACCACATTCACCGTTATAGTTGATCACTGGATACGAGCCTGACGTCTCGCATTTACGGGTGTTTGGGTGCTCCATTTATATGCCAATGGCGCTGCTGCTACGTACCAAAATGAGTCATCAGAGAAAAATGAGAATCTATGTCGGTTATGATTTTCCATCAATTGTTCGATACTTAGAACCCTTGATAGGAGATATTTTTACCGCATGTTTTGCGGTTTGTCACTTTGATGAGGCAGTTTTCCCGTCATTAGGGGAGATAAACATGCTAACGTCCCCGTAGAACGCCGCGAATTGTCGTGGTATGCTCCCACTATGTCTCATTTAGATCCCCACACTGCCCAGTCTGAAACTGAGTTGCGATGAATTATAGATCTTCAGAGCATTGCTCAAAGCATGTCGGATGCTTTTAATGATCTAGCAAAGGTGACAAGATCACATATACCCGCTGCAAACACACCTGTAAGGATAGATGTACCCCGCGTACGTCAACAACCTGCCTGGGAAGGCCGGACCGTCACCGAAGGTGAGGAGGCCGCACCTTCCACGCGGCAAGGTACATTGGCGGCTAGCCAATCATCTACTCCTACCCTGAAGCGTGTTAGACCCCTTGGTTCAGAGGATTCACAACCTCGGAAGAGGAAAATAACACCAACTAGTGACCCTAGTTTAAATCCGACCATCGCTCACTCATCCGTTCCAATGCATGAGGTTATTCTAGAATACGGTGATGCTTCAGACGAAATATGTTGGCCTTCCAAGAATCGCAAGATTTCAGTCCACTACGCAGTATTGGATGAGGTTTGGAATAGGAATGAGATGATCGTTGACGATACATTCGCGTACTTAGTAGCTACTGACATCATGCTTTGCGATGACATTCAACCACGTTATGTCGATGAATGCTGATGTAGAACCGATTGGTCAAGCTGGAAACAAGCAATCCAGGTCAAACTCGATTGGCTCGCGAAACGTAAAGTGTTTGGACCTATCATTCCTACACCACGCATGAAGCCCGTTGGCTACATGTGGGTTTTTGTGAGGAAGCGTAATGAGAAGAATGAAATAGTGCGATATAAAGCACGCCTCGTAGCGCAAGGCTTCTCTCAGCGCCTTGGGATTGATTACGAGAAGACGTATTCCCTCGTAATAGACGTTATAACGTTCCGCTACCTAATTAGTTTGGTAGTTTCTGAAAAATTGAATATGCAGCTTATGGACGGGGTAACCACGTATCTCTATGGGGATTTACATACGGAAATATACATGAAAGTTCCAAAACAACTTCCATTGACTGGCTCAAATAGTTCTAGACCACATAATTAGGTTAAGGAGGTCACTTTACGGATTGAAACAATCTGGGCGAATGTCATATAACCGTCTGAGTGAATATTTGACAAATCACATTCCGAATTTACAATCGTTGCAGTTTATGTCGATGACATGAACCTCATTGGGACTCTTATAGAGCTTGAGAAATTGTTGCACACTTGAAATCGGAATTTGAGATGAAGGATCTTGGGAAAACTCGATAATGTCTCGGCCTGGAGATCGAGCATTGTTCGGATGGAATCCTAGTACATCAATCAAACTACACCCAAAAGGTGTTGCGTCGTTTTAATAAGGATAAAGTGAAGCCTTTGAGCACACCCATGGTCGTTGGGACTCTAAATGCTAAACGAAGTTCCTTACCTAAGTGCAATTGGGGCTTTATTGTACTTGGCTTAATGCACTAGACCCGACATCTCCTTCGCTGTAAATCTATTGGCTAGATACAGCAATACGCCCATACGCAGACACTGGAATGACGTTAAAGACATTTTCCGCTACCTCAAAGGTACTACGGATTTGGGCTTGTTCTATACCTACGAATCTTCGAGTATTGCCCCCTATAGTTCTCAGATTGATTCTCGCTTTGTTGGTTACGCAGATGTTGGATATCTATCTGACCCACATACAACACGTTCTCAAACGGGTTATGTCTTACTGTTGGAGACACCGCTATATCTTGGAGGTCCACCAAGTAAACGCTAGTTCCGACTTCGTCTAACCATGCTGAGATTTTTGCCCTGCATGAAGCATCGCATAAGTGCTTTTGGCTTAGAGAAGTATAGAACATATTCGAAGCACTAGTGGTCTTACATCAGTCGTTGACCTTCCTACGACGATCTTTGAAGACAATGCAGTATGTATCAAGCAGCTGAAGAAGGGATACATCAAGGGAGACAACACCAAGCCATAGTGCCGAAGTTCTTTTACTCACACCAGCAGCATTAGCATCAGCATCAAAACATTGAAGTCAAGCAAATCCGTTCCCAAGACAACCAAGCCGATCTCTTCACCAAGTCATTGCCCAAGTCTACATTTCATAAGCTCGTCCAAGCAATCGGTATACGTACATTATCTGAGTTGAATCGCTTGTAGTTCTCTTATTTAGAAGTTATGTCTAACTCAGGGGGAGTATCTAGAAGCATACTCACATGATCTTAATGTACTTTTTTTCTTACGATTAGGAGCATTTTTCCAATAGGTTTTTGCTACCTAACGAGGTTTTAATGAGGTCCTGGGATGATCATACTTCATTGACTTCACTACTTTCGTCCTGTTTGACGTTGGTTTTTAGACATTATGCATACTTCTCACCTTTCTCCTTAGTCTATGGGTTTTCCCCATGCCTTGGGTTTTACCATAGCGAGGTTTTGTGAGTTTTACTACACATGCATACTTCACTTAAATTTGAGACTCGCCACCACCTATTATGCCGATGACTTCATCAACTATTCTACCTTATCTGCTAAAGATCTAATGAGATGGTTTTTGAGTATTTACACACTCAAGGGGGAGTGTTGCAGTCATATTTAGAATAGGAATGTGATTGTGTAAATCCTAGGGAATCTGAGAATGTATCTTATATTCCTTATGATTAGATTACTTATTAAATGTTGTAATCCTAAAGGGAAAGGTTTTACCTATCATACTACTATAAATAAAGGCACAATGGGGTGAATCAAAACACACCTCATAATTAAATCAATCCCTCTTCTCTCTAATTGTGGCATGCCCCCTCTCTCTCTAAACCCTAGATCGTTCAATCAAATAGGCCTACAACAATTACATTAAATTTTAAATTTATTATTATACACATTTTAATTCATTAATTTTATTTAACTTTATCTAATTAGTGTACCTAAATGTCCGTATCATATTGTATTTTATTAAATTAGTGTATCGAAATGCCCGTACCTAAATATATTGTAGTTAATGAGTGACACATAATAAAATATGTAAAAACATAAGTGTATCGAAGATTTCGTACCCAACCATATGATACTAAATTAGTGTACCGAAATGTCAGTACCTAAATATATTATACTAACCCAGTGTACCAAAATGTTCGTACATAAACATATTATGCAAAAACGTAAGTGTACCGAAAAATCTTTACAAAAATATTTTCTTATATAAGATACTTACCATAATAAAAATAAAAATTTATAATATTTTCATAAAATTTAAATTCATAAAATTATAAATAAATAAAAAAAGACATTGAATAAATATGATGTCATTAAATAGAGTCTAGGGACTAAAATCAAATTTTAATCTTGTATAAGACATTTTTCTAAACTTCATCTTATTTAAGGATTAAAATCCAATTTTCTATACATCAATCTACTTGATGAAGATACTAGTTAACACTGTCACCTCCTCTTCTTATCGACAAAATATAAAACATCCAAATGAAGTCAAAACTATAGAAAAGACGTAACTTGGTATGCCCATAATATCTTATCTCTTACATATAAAGTCAGTCACGACCTTCTCATTTTTTCCACATCTTGCATCGTCCCCTTAACAAATTTTTTTATGAATGCTCAAATATCACGGAAAAGTAGTACTAAAGTTAATCCTGTAAGAGTTGGAGGTCACACTTTTTATGCTGTCTATGTGAATCTGTAAGGAATCTGAAACCATGCAAACAAAGCAGCAGACTTAGACTTTGAATATACATCGATTAGTACAAACGAGTTCACATTTTTCGTTACAACTCTGTTAAATATGAACTCTATATTTACTAATATTAGTATATTATCCTACCATTCATCCCTCATCACTCCACTTGGATAATAAACTCTCAAGAACTTTACAATACTGTATTATTTACTAGTATTATACTCTAAAATATTAAATAATTATTTATTCATATTATAATACGTAGATTAATAATAATTTGACTATGATCATACCTAAAAACCAAAGTAACGTTAATTTTTTTTTGGATAATGAATAAAATGGCTTATTGTGATGAGGGACCAGTCCGTGCATCTAAACTGAGGACGTGGATCTCTATCTGCATGGCTTTGACACCTCAATGATGGTAACTAAATTTAGGCACCATTTTAATGAACCTAGATCCTCTTCGGATCTAAAAAAACTGAGCCTAAGGATCAAATGATCCGGGCCGTTGAAATTTGATCAAACCGCTACAAACAGGGAGGCCCCTCTAAAAGTAATAATAATTGTAGCCGTTGGATCAAATTTCAACGGCTCAGATCATTTGATCCTTAGGCTTAGTTTTTTTTAGATCCAGAGGGACTCTGGGTTCCATTTTAATAGATACGTCCAGCGTCGCTTTGCGCCGTTAAAGGAAAGATTAATGTAGATGAATTTATTTATCCATGTATACATGAAGATGCGAATTCGTACCGGTACTACTTGTACGTAGGCTTAAAGTATTTGACCTTCACACTACTTCACACTTTAAGAAAAATGATCAATGCGCACAAAAAAAATAATATTTGTGCCCTATGAGGCTTAAGGACACCAATATACGCGGTGTCTTATAACAATAGCAATAGTACATCGACTAAAATATTATATGTGCCCTCTATGGGCGTGTCTTTTGGTCATAGAGCACAATATATATATAGTGTTTTGTGCTCTAAGACTTAGCACAAATAAGAACTCTTTTGTGCATCGGTTTTGACACCGTGTCGGATGACTATTCCAAGCCATGTTAGCACAATTTTGTTATTGTGCCCAATAAGTTAATTATTAAAAAAAACAAATTCAAATATTACAAACAAGCTTTTACAATTCCTACAAACAATCGCTTTATACGAATAATGAAAACAAGAAGTTCTACAAACAAGAAGTTGTACAAACAGTCGATTCATACAAAAAAATCAATTCAAATTCAAATATTACAAACAAGTTCTACAAACAATCAATTCATACAAATAATGAAAATAACAATTCCTAATACATATCTTCTTCTATGAAAATAAAGTCCACTAAATCTAAGAATGGAATGCTTTTGAAATTTTGAAATCATGATTCTTATTCTTTTTGTTGTAAGAATAAAGTCAACCAAATCTATGTTGTTGTAAATCGTTCCTCCCACATATCAACTATAAACTTGTAATCCATCAAATTAAAGTTGGAGATATAGTTAATAAAATTATACCAAGTTCAAGGCCAATAGCCGACCGGAGATGATAGGAAAATAGCCTGGATGGTCTCGGCCGTTTTTATGCCTTGGATGGAAATCACTGCAGCAGACCTGGAATCGAGCATGCAAGAATCAAACCAGGTCCGGGGAGGTTAACGGTGGCCCAATTGGATTTGGCTTCGCCAAAACTACAAGGATTTGGCTAGAATCCTTCTCAGAGTTTCCTTTAACTCGCCGGGAACTGGAGACGTTAGTTTTCCGTTCCAGAAATCACAATCATAGAGAAAACCACATGGATGCCAAGAAATCAAACCAAAATGACAAGAGAAACCATTTGTGATGCTTTTGAGGCTCACCGTCATTGGAATCGAAGAGATTTTCGTTGGAAAAACCCTCATCCGTGACGAAGCTCATTTTTCAAGGGTTCCCATTCAAGTTTTGAGGATGTAGAGGTGATGAATTTGGGGTGAGGGAGAAAAGGTGGACAAGGGTGGTGGTGGTTTTGAGTTTGACGAGGGAATGACGGCGGTTGCAATCTGTGTTTTTCTGCTTTTGCAAAAAAAAGAGGGACGAAAGAGTTGAGAAATGAGAGTTTTTAGCAGTGTTCTAAAAATTGGCCTAGGCGCTTAGCGGTGGACTTCCGTGGCGATTTTGGGCAAAACGTTCAATAAATCGGAGATGGTCTAGATGGCCGACTCGGCGGCGCTAGGCGGTCCTAAGCGGTGCTAGGCGTTCCTCGTCTATTCGCTCTGCATCTACGCAAAATGCAAACCCAAAGTCGACGCTAGTCAACTCGTTGATCTTTGTTACCACCGACGAGAACGTTGACAACATGATGGAGGAGTACGACTACATTGCACAGAATTAAAACTCAAAGTCAGCGCGGCTCTGCCTCTTTCCCAGAACTTCTGTGCATGAAAATGGAGAATTACCGTGGTGGCTTAGAGGGAATGATAGAGGGAGATGTGCGGAGGAGAGATGCAGGGTTTGAGGGAAGGACTCAGGGACTTGTTTTGATTTGTTCTTTTTCAGAAGAGAATAAGATAGAGGGTTAAATGGAGGGAGATAGAGAAGTTGGGGTGACTAATAGGGATTAGGCAGCAGGGAAAATCGGGAAAATGGAAAAAATTGCCTAGTTTTGTGTGAAACTCTACCAGCCTCATAATAAATAAATAAAAACATAAAGAAAAATTACCCACTGTCGAGTTGGACAAAGAGGGGCAGGAACGAGATCTTGTGTTATTGATTTGGTCCAATAACTATATTATATAAATGATTTAGATAATATTTTATTTTATTTTTTTCTTTTTAAGACCAAACTATATTATACTCTTGCATTATATATGTATATCTTCTTCAAAAATAATGTATTACTCAATGTTTATTTATCCATTATATAGTAAATTTAACTAATTTATATGATATATATAATTATTTTACTCAAATCCGCCTAGGCCACCTAGGCATCCGTCTAGATCCCTCCTAGCCACCTAGGCGCTAGGCCCCTGCCTGCCGCCCTACTAGCACCTAGCGCTTTTTAGAACCCTGATTTTTAGAGAGAAATGAGAGTGAAAGGGATGGGTACACAAGGAAGAAAAACCAAGGGAGTAAGTCCCGTGGGTGGGTCCAACAAGAAAATAATGTTAAAATAATTTATGTGGCCGATGAGATATTTTCACAAAGGGTAATGCTAAGGAGACCAAATTTTGTAAACCAAATGATGTGATTGTTGATGATTAGATTATTACTTAAGTGTTGGTTAACGTGCTTATTTTCTATTGGTGACATATCATTTGGTTTGCAAATTTGGTCTCCATAGCATTATCTTTTCACAAATAGTGAGATTACCAAATTACCTTTGGTCTTCATCGTTCAGTAGAATTTCATCGTAACTCCAAATTTCGTCCCAGTTGCATCCACGTGATCGTAGTGACAAGAACTATGAGAATATGTGTGTGTCTTTCGATCATCCCCAAACAATAATTAATTAGGCATGAGGTGTAATTTATAGATACTAACGTAGACGGACCTACTTGCTAACTTGCTAACGAGTCCAACAAATAGGCCATCAATATCACAGTCTGTAACATGCAATAATGACAACCGCATGTTGCACAAATATAATAACACAAGGATTTAAATATACTAAATCAAGGGGCACGAAAATATTTTTCATGTGTTTGTAAGTTAATAAAAAATTATGATTACTGATATTCATAAATAGTGACACAAGTTTGTGTGCTCAAATTTTAATAGCCACAAATACACCTTTTTAGCTATTAACTAATGTGCCTTTTTGTTCAGAAGGCACATTTAAGATAGTTTTGTGTTCAATGACATTTAAAAGCACAAATAGATATATGTCCTCGATGAATTAAAAAGAGCACAAATCAATTGTGTTCTTTGAACATTTTTTTAGTGTCGAGTCAATCTGGAGTTTCAGTGGAATACTCAAACCTATGCTAATTAAGAGTCTAAGGGATTGGTTGGCGGAGCTTGCTCTCATAAAGTCTTCAATGGTGGCTTTGAGGTAGACATATTATATTGGACAATTCTTCCATCAACCAAATTTGTGCATTTTCTTGTTCACTTAATTGTAATTAACGTATTTTACCGTTTGCTATAATAAGAATAATTCATTTTCCTATGCATCTTTGTTCATTATATATGTAAAAAAAATCAATTAAGTTGGAGATCTTTTTAGTCTCTTATATTTTATATGTATTAAATGGATGTGTGGTTCATTAATTATAAAAATTATATGTTACGAAAATTGTACTATGAATGACTAAGCAATCTACAAAATTTAGGGGTTGGGGTTTAATTATAGAGAATTACTATTATATCCCAATTTTAAAATTAGTTTTATTTTCTTTGTGTAAGTATGATGGTTTTGGAACTTGATTAAAAAAGTTGTGTGTTCCCTTAGTAATAGAGTTAACTATTCTCTGTGTGGTTGTTCCATTATGTTAATTATCTAATTATCTAATTATCTTAATTATCTAGTGTAAGGGATTTGAATCGAAGGTATAGTCTTTGGAAAATCGGAGTTTTCTATTTAGCTAGTACACAAATCATCTGCTTGAATTGTTCTGAACATTTGTGGTGATCTACATAAATTATAAAATTTATCCATGCTAAATGTGTAATTGAAGTTAATCAACACCACTTTCTTTCTCTACCTCAAGGTCTTTTAATTAGTCCGAGTTATGTGACGACTTTGAAAAGTCACTAAATGTGTTTATTATTTTCATAACACAAACTCTCCCTACCTCAAACGTCAACGGCCTAATTCCAAATAAAAACTAAATTCCCACTACAACAAAAATGGGCTTTGGATACAAAATTAAGGGCACAATTATTTATTTTGTGGGTATAGAACAAATTTTACACACAAAAAATTGTATTTGTTTCCTTTTCTATAAGGGCACCAAGTAATGTGCCCATTCTCTACAACGTTGGCACAAATAATTTTCCCTCTCAACTTTTTCAAAACAATGGATTCAAATATATTATTTGTGTCTATATATTACTTCAAAAGATACAATTAATTTTTTATATTATTTTTTTCTAAGACTTATGACTCACATCTTACTTTCTCTCCTTCTCTTTAACCCACCAACACCCTTAACCAATCCACACCCCATTTTCTTTCTCTCTCCTTCCCTTAACCCACCCACCACACTAGAAATTTTTAGTTGTCACGGGAACACGGATGACACATCACATGTTTTTATGCAAGTGGTGAAAAATTTTATTTTTTAAGTTATTAACATTTTAACACACATAACCAACATTTATACAAAGACACGTGGTATACCACCTCGTGTGGCGATCACACTAAAAAATCTCTCCCACCACACACTCTCTCTCTCTCCCCTTAACCAATCCACACCCCCATTCTCTCTCTCTCTCTCTCTCTCTCTCTCTCTCTCTCTCTCTCTCTCTCTCCTTCCATTAACCCACCCATCACACACTCTCTCCCCCCTTAACCCACCCGCACCCACACCCACACCCACACCCCCACACACTTCTCTCTTCCACCCGTTTCTCTCTACAACCCGTTTCTCTCTTTACCAAATGGATTACTTTGGTCTCACACATATATATTATATGTATTTAATTTTAAAATTATGTGGATCGTCAGATTGGTTGAGATTTAAATCTCAAATCGTTGTTTTATAATTAACCCTAGTAACCTCACTCTCACCTCACCTCACTCTCACTGTCTCTCTCACCCGATTCGCCTCTTCCGCCCAAATCCAAATTCAGCTCTCCGTCTTCCTCTGTCTTCCCACATCAATGAGATCACCCAAATTCGTCGCCTGAATCGTGACTCCACCCACACCAATCCTCAATCCTCAGTCTTCACTTCGTCAATTCGTCCCCTGAATCACGATTCCACCCACTGTCCACACCACCTCGCTCGAATCGAGCTCTCGGTCTTAATCCTCACTCCTCATCACTCCACAAGGTAAGAATATCATGCAATAAACTCAACCAAAGTTCATGGATTTTGTTTTATTTTGAATTCGGTTAGTGATTTTGAATATGGGTTCTGAATTAGGGCTTTTGAAAACGCTCTCTGAATTAGGGATTTTGGATTAGGGTCTCTCTATACCTCTCTCTCTCTCTCACTCCTCTCATATCTGGGTTTTTCCTTTGTTTTTTTTTCTTTGAAAAACACCAACACCACCCATGCATCATATTTGAGTTCGTGTTTTTTCGTTTCGAGTTTATATCTTATGAGATCTGACATATCTATTTTGTATCTCACCTCGTTGCTTATGGATTTGAGTTTTGAATTTATTTTACATTTTTTTTTTCATACTTGCCCGCTGCATGCAATTTTGGATATGAATATAATGGATTTTTGGTTAATTCATACCGTGAAGTTTCTCGGTGACTGGTTTGGTCGACCCGATCCAACTCATATTGGAGCGGTTTAGAACCTTGTTATCTCTGTCTCCGCAACCTCAAAGGCCCTGCCCTTGTCACGCCCCCATTGCTGGTTCGTATTCTGTATTGTATGGAAGAATTTCATATCTATTATTATATTTACGGAGCCATGTTGCTTAGAATTTTAGGATTTGGAAGCATAAGTTTTTTTTATTGATTTATTAGGAGTTGTCTTGATTGCACCCCTCCCCCAATAAGTATTTATTTGTTTCTTACTTTTCTTTTATGGTGTGGCAGCATTGAAAGAAGAGGATTTAGTAATTGGATCTAGGTAGAGATGAAACCAGAAGTGAAATACAAAAAAAATGTATTAGATGTGAAGTTCTCAAGGTGCTAATGTTTAATCATGTTAGTACAAGTTTCATCATGGAAAATGCAATATCGTTATACTGTCTATGCTAACTTAAACAAATATTTACTAGGTATGTGATTAAAATAAGCAACTCACTTTGATCATAAATAATATGCATACTTATATATTTCTTTGATTTAGGTGACCATGAGCTGAATGTATTATCTCCAACCCAAAAGTTGCTTTTACAACCCGAAGTGAGGAATATTAATCTTTGAGATGGCAGATCTGGAACTTGTAGGTACTGATTTTAATTAACTCCTTGTAGGTGTAATTTTGGACTGATTGTGTTTGAATTCGACTATATTTGTGTTGGCTCTGATGAATATTGTAGTCTATGTTAGCTGAGTGAGTCTTTTCTCACTGACATCAAGCTAGAGATTATGTCAGTTGGTTTTCAACAGTTTTTATCCATGGTCGCTGTTAATAGCATTAATTCCATTTGGTCAATTTCTATGGTTTGTTACAAAATGTATCCTGGTCTTTGTGTTTGAATACTGGAATCAAAATGAAGCTGATAATATTTCTGCACCAAATCTGAACCTTGAGCAATTAGCCATGTAACCTTATGCAGAGTGTGATGAGTCTGAACAATGTAGTAATGCACAGTCGGTTGTTATGGAGGGTGGACTTATTTTTAATACTTGTGAACTTAGTTTTGATGAGGAATATTTTTATACTTTTCGCATCCATTGTTGGTTGTTCTGGAGGGTGGAGTTGTTATATAAGAATCATCTTAAAGCAATTGGTGGAAAGACCCTTGAAGCAAATAAGAGTCCTCCC
>JADOBS010301762.1:0-12638 GCA_015708375.1 Cydonia oblonga
ATATGAAACCGCGTGTTAGATTTCGTTGCCCCTTGCAGCAAAACAATCAAGATAGGATTATCACATCGAAAACTAATTCATGTCAAGTCGCCACACCTCAAAGCACTCTTAGCAAAATACTACTGAAAAATCTCATCTTAGAAATTATAGTAACTAATGTTAAGCACAATTTTTAGAAACACACGTAAATATTCATTAAAAATCCAGGTGCTTCCAAGAAAAGCTGTTGGCTCCAAGTGCTTCCTAGAAAAGCAGTTGGAAGTGCTTCATGAAAATCCGTTTCTCCGTAAAGCATTTTTACGACCCAAAAGCACTTCTAAGTTTTTCTCCATATGAAGTCAGAAGTGCTTTTTTGGTCAGCATATAAATGACTCGTTTAGAAATACTTTTAAAATAACTAAAACCGTTTTTAAAGAAAATGTGTTTTGTTTCTGAAAGTACCTTTAAGGGTAAATTACATTAAACTGTCTCAACTATTGGATCAGTCACAGTTTCATACCTCATCTTTAAAAAATTTCAATGTCATACCTCATTTAAGAATTTTTTACAATTTCATACATTTTGTCAGTTTTCTATCAATTCTTTCGTTAAATAGTGACGTCGTGCCCGTAGTCTCCTTCCTCCCCCACTTCTCTTTCTCTCGCCGTGCCTAGAACCCCTAACCCACCTGGGTTTTTTCATCCGCCATCCCCTTTCCTCCCCGTATTCTCTCCCCTTCTCCCTTTCATGCTACAACAGTAGCCACGTCGGCCCCGACCTTGACATTGGATCCCTTCCACCTAATCTCCGCTATCCAGTTGTCCTCTTTTTCTTGGTCCTGTGGACCGGCCCCGTCTGCACCTCCCTCACCAGATCCCATCCCTCCAGCCTCCACACCACCAGCCTCACCTCGTACTTCTTCGTCGTCAGAGGCGGCCATGGTCACCACCTCATCATCTTCACCATCATTCTTTTGAATCAAACCCTACCCATCGACCCACCAAAGCCAGAAAAGAAAATTTGAGGAATGCAACCCTTAATCTGAATCAAAAAATTTCTATGGGGGCTGTTTGGTTCCCGGGAAAATAAATGTTTCTTTTAATATTTAATTAATTTTTTAATTTTTTTTTTAAACCACATCATTATTTAACAGAAGTATTAACAGAAAACTGACGAAAAGTGTAAAATTGTAAAAAATTCGTAGATGAGGTATGACATCGAAATTTTTTAAAGATAAGGTATAAAACTGTAACTGATCTAATAGTTGAAGTAGTTTTATGTAATTTATCCTACTTTTAAAGTGCTCACTTTAAGTGTTTTTTGAGAATTCATTGGCATTTTTGCTAAGGTTTGGTTCCAAAAATATTTTCACTAAAGCGCTTTTAATAATTTTAAAAACACTTCTAAACGAGTACAATGTTTTTAACTCTTAACTTCAAACATGCCCTAAATGTAAATATATTGTTATATAAAAAAAATAAAAAAATAAATCATCTTAGAACAATTAAAATAAAAATAAAATAAAAAACTCCAGCACCCCAGCAACAATTAAATCTCAACAAACCAAATCACATGAAAAATCAAATCAGTTAAAACCTAACAACTTAAACAAGTTCCAGAAAGAACAAAAAACAAATCAAAGCTCGTTGTACTGGATTCACATATTCAGTCATCCCAAAACGCTGCGTTTTGGTCACCACCTAATACCATAAAAAAAGCAACCACCGCCGCAACACCGAACATGCAAAAACACCAACCAGAAGAAGAAGAAGAAGAAGATCGCATGTTTTTTTTGGCAGCGACAATTATTAGATTATTATTTTCTCCAAAAAACAAAATCAAAGTATATATACAAGTAGCATACATAACACTGTAACACTGATAAACTGAGTAGTTTTTTTTCTGATCATCCAAACAGAGCCTTAAAGCAAGAGAGAAGTAGAATAGTAGGAGAGAGAAAGAGGGAGAAAGAGAGAGAGAGAGAGAGAGAGAGAGAGAGAGAGAGTTACTGGGAGAGCGGGGATGTAATCAACTAAGTGAGGAACATCTTCGAGGACGTAGCCGCACGGGCCGGTGGCGATTTTAGGCTCGCAGTTGTCGGAAATTGCCATGTTGCCACTGGAACGGCCGTTCTCTCTGGTAATGGACGGCGGGAAATATGGAGGGTGATCGGGAGTCGCAGACATGGTAGGGTCGAAGCAGATGAAACTGGGACTGGAAATGGCGGCGGAGCTTGCTATATCTCGAGATTCGAGCCTAGTACAATAAAGTTAAGAGACAGCAGGGCGTATTTGTAGCCGTTGTTTTGATTAATCAAAGTTATCAAACAGCTCCCGGGTTATGACTTGAATATTTAATTTTTTCTGATTACGGGCTTGCGGTAGAGCAAGTGGCCTCCTTAAAAATACCTGTCATCCAGGTTCATTTAATTCGTTTAAATAAATAGTAATCGATCTCAATAAACAGTAATCGATTAAATACATTTTCACTTCTAAAATATATGCTACAACAAAATCTAGTTAATTATGAAAATTAATGAAAATGATTTGAAAACTTTGAGTTTTAACGATAAGGGCAAAATAAAAGGTAAAATAAATAGTACCAAGATTGACTTTTTAGTGTAAAAATATGATTTTTTGTTAAAAGTGAATAGTACCGTGAGCTTTTAATTAAAGTTCCCTAGTTAATTCATATTAAAGTTTTTTTTTTTTTTTTATAAAATAATAAATAAATAAATTAGTTTTAATTTCGAATAGAATTTTTAACCAATTTTGTCACGCCACATGTCATTGTCCGAAAATACTACTTTGTGGATAGATTTCCAATAAGATTTTGAACCAATTCCAACACGTCACGTGTCACTATCTATTTACAATCTTTTAGAATAGATTTCGATAAGATTTGCAACCAATCACGTAGTGCCACGTGACATTATCCACAACCTCATCCTTTCTTTTTGTGTCCATATAAACCCTACATCTATCATAATTCATACATCAAACTCAAACTAGCTCATAATCCTTCTTCATTGTTTTTAAATCTTGAGTTTTTACAATGTCTTCTTCAAAGAGATTGTATGGAATCGATGAGGAACAGAAAAAATTGTTGGGAGAATAGGAAGAATTGTTCAATTCCAGGATGGTGGAGATGAGGCGTTCTTCATGGAAGAGGACGAGGATGATGAACATAGAAGGTAGAGAGCCTCACATTTTTGTCGTGTCATGGAAGTTGTGGGTCAGAACTTCAAACCCACATGTGCCGCAAACTTGGATAGAAAGAGGGAAGGACGAGGTAAAGATCTTTTGGAAGATTATTTTATCCCCAATAGTTTATTATCTGATCATATTTTTAAACGTCGTTTTAGAATGCAACGATCTTTGTTCAACAAAATCATGATTGCTATTTGCAACCATGATCTGTACTTTGTGCACAAAAAAAAAAGGATATTTTTCATGTTCAAGGTCTTCTTTCTGAGCAAAAAATTACTGTTGTCTTGCGGATGCTTGCATAAGTAGCATCTGCAGATCAAGTGGATGAGATAGCAAGGATGGGAAATTCAACTATTCTAGAGTCCTTAATGAGGTTTTTCTTCTCAATCGAAGCCCTCTACAATAATGAGTACCTTTAGAAACCCACGACAATGGACCTACAAGGCTTTTGAAGAATGTGAGATGCGAGGCTTTCCTAGCATGATTGGAAACATCGATTGTATGCACTGGACCTGAAAAAACTGTCCAAGTGCATGACAATGAGCTTATGGCGACAGAAAAGGAGCCAAAAGTATTATTTTGGAAGCGGTGAGATGTCGAGGCTCTTCGATCCATCATGATGACGTGTATCATTCTCCACAACATGATTGTGGAAGATGAGTATGATTATGATGCCATCGATGAATACGAGTCAGACATGATGATCAATTCCAGAACACGTATTTATTGTGCTCATGACCGCACCTAAGATCCTGTGCAACACGAGCCATTGGAAAGGGATGGAAGTTACAATCAATTGATCATTGATCGGTACACTGCAATGCAACGACCATACATACACTTAAGTCGTCAAAGTGACTTGATTGAGCACTAGTGGGGATTGAAACAAGGTGAAGAAACTTAAAAGGAGCTTGTGGGCGAAGAATAAAGTTCTTAGTTTATTTGGTGTGTTTGTGTAAGTTTTATTTGGTGAGTTTATGTAATTCTATTTGGTTTGTTTATATAATTTTATTTTGGTGTGTTTATGTAATTTTATTTGGTTTTTTTTTTTAAGTTTATTTGGTGAGTTTATGGAATTTTACTTGGTGTGTTTATGCAATTTTATTTGGTGTGTTTATATAATTTTATTTTGGTGTGTTTATGTAATTTTATTTGGTGTGCTTAAACAAAGTACTAAAAATAAATAAGAAATTACATAAAGAACTAAAAATAAATACAAAATTACATAAAGTACTAGAAAGAAATATGAAATTACATTAACACTAAAAATAAATATGAAATTACATAAGGTACTAGAAATAAATAAGATATTACATAAGGTACTAAAAATAAATACGAAATTACATAAAGTACAAAAATAAATTAGAAATTATATAAAAAAAAGTCTAAGGAGCTAGGATATGTGGTGCTAGGATCTTGGTTGCTAAGATTTGTGTAGCTAGAACCCCCTCCACTTGTTCCCTCGTTTCTTGCAGGCCTCCTTCGCACCACATTATCTTTTTCCTATGTCCAAAAAAATTTAGAATTTGAAGACATTCATTTTAGAGGCTTGTTTATAGTATCACGTTCTGCTTGAGCCATCATTTCTTCTCTAAGCATCTTCATTTCTAGATTAAGTATTTCTCTTTGTCTCTCATTAGCCGCATCACGTCTCTCAGTAACTGCTAAGATTTCTTGCATAATTGCAGTTTTTGCCTATCTCTAGCTACTTCCCGCACCATGCTCAGTTCATCTTTGCGAGCAAGTTCGTCCATATATTTTGTGTAGTCATTCTTGGAAGAACTCCATTTTTTCTTTGCCGCCTTTTTACCTTGAGGCCTTAGGGATCGACGAGTCGGCTCCAGCACTGCTTCAGGGATCCCTTCCCGCTCTTGAAATGTGTCGCCTTCCTGTTGAGCGGGGTCTGCTTCTGGCGAACTGTGTAGAGGGATGTTGTGCATGACAACTTCTGGACCGGTTGACACAAGTTTGTATCTAGCACAATCTTTGACAACATTCCAACATTCCCATCTAGTAAATGATTTGTTTTTGTTGTTCACATTGTACCATACTTGTGCTTGAAGTGTCTATAAAATGTGGGATAATACAAGTTTGTATCTGGGACAATTCTTTCGCCTAAAAATGTCACTTTATTAGCTTCCCTGCAAAAATGAGGCGTTACCACATTACTTCATGTTCAGCACATTAAAAACCAAACCATTTATTGAACTTCAAGATGATTAAGCAACCTTATTCAAGGTCGAGACCCGTTCCTTCCTCGACTATAATCGCTTGCAGAAGTCAACAGCGCATTCGACACCACCATCACGACGTCTATTCTACTCGTCCGACCGAGCTTAGTCGTGAGTTGGCACGCCCGCATTCACAAAACGTGGTTAGCTCATAGTTACCCAGCTTTCATGCCACATAGTTGAAGCTCAAGGTGGGCCAAATCCTCTAATAGATCTTTCTGAAAAGAGAATGAAATGCTTAGTTGGGAAAAAGAGTGGAGAGGAATCATATATGCCCACAACTCATAGGTTCTCATTTGTTTCATATATACATTGACTCCTTAATCCTTATAAAGATATCGATGGTAAAACCCGAAACACTTCTAAAGAAATACATCACACATAAAGACATATAGGGAGTGAAAACGAAGAGTGCCATGAACACAACGATCTTTAGAGTTCGGAAACAAGCTGCTTGTTAAACCATTTTCCTATGGGAGTTTTAAAAGAGAAGTTCTTTAAAACTTTTCGTTAGTTTTTCTTTTTCCTATTCCTTTGGTCTAGACGCTGAAGTCGCTTCAGTATGGTTTTCCCCAACTATCGGTTGGGCTTTTGTTTCCTCTTTCTTCTTTGCTTCGACCTCTTTGAGGTCCAAGAAGCTTGGCTGATTGGTTGATGACAATAACCGTGCTTACATTCTGTCAGTGATCACAACCTTGTTCTGCCTCTCGGTCACCCGCTGCACATGAAAGAACAATCAACTTGAGCATACGACTAAATCACAATGACAATTTATGGCAGTACCCGAAAAGACAAGGTAAGTCCTCGGGTACATCAAATAAATGTAAATTCCACTTTTTGCCTATGTTCTTGCATCTCTTGCTTCATTTTTCCTGTCGTATTGGCCTATGAATTTTTATAGGGGAATGTAACATGCCGAGTTTCCCCACTACTGAATCATATGCTTCCCTTCTTTTACTGAGATAACTATTTAAACCAAGAGTAACTTATATAACTTACATGAAACGGAATGTAAGCATGCCTTCCGTTAACAGGGCCGACAGCGACTCCCGTGTATCCAGCCATCGCACCACGAATGGCACTGTGAGCAAGGAGGGTGCAATATACATTATCAGATGCATTGCTTGGAATCGCACGGATCATGTAAGTGGGATCTTCCAGAAGTGCATAGCTATTGTTAGGTATTATAAGTTGTTCCACCAGGCTCTACGATGAATATCCGTAGAATCAGACAATAAAAATCAATACTCCACAATCCCAAGAAATACTGCTTCAGTAAGACGAACCTATATATTTGAGATTTATAGTCATCTTTCTCCGCTTCGAGAAGTGATCCTACAAGAACATAATCAAAACCAATACATATGGTAAGAAGTGGCATCCCCACAGTCAAGTCACTCAAAAATGTTATGAATAAATAATATTACATGAAGTCGACATCATCAAACAAGTAGGCCACATCGCTTTTGCATGTTGTATAAGACCTTGAAATTTTCAAATTTGACAAAGGATGCAAGCAAATCCTCAAAGCACCATCTTCTGGTTATACTATACAGTCTTTATGGCTGACAAAGAAAAAGGGACTCATCCAGAACTGACAATTTATTGGCTGCTATATTCTTGAGTCCCCCTGTTTTCTAATGGACGGTAATATCCAAAGGGAAAAAGGTTTTTGTACATCCCAACCCCGTTCCAGAATGGACATGCTTACAACAGCGAAAGTGTAAAAAACAGAAGACCACACAAACGAGGAAGAGGAAACAACTTCTCCATGATCAGGCATAGAAATAACGCTGGCATCTTACCGTAATATTTTGCGATAACCACAGACCAACATCTTGCATAAGCTTATTACCGGAAGCATCCTGCTGGTTCATGCTTTCAGAAAGAAGCTCTTGTGCTGCACCTTCGGCTATTACTATAACCACGTGACCATTCTCCTTCAGTCTTCTTTCAATGTATTCATAAAGTACACCTGGTCCTTCCAGATAAAAAGGCGATTCTGGAATCAGACAACAGTCTACGTCTCGGCTAGCAAGACTAGCATACATTGCTATGAATCCTGCGTGACAAGAGTATCAGAATAAGATCTACATAACAGTGACTGTTCACACAAAGTCTTGTCAATGGATGCACATAGTCACCGGCAAAGGAAATTGAAACCAATATATACATCTAGTCGACATGCAGAGGGCACAGTTAGTACACATGGTTACAACTAGCACAGGTTCAGGGAGAATCAATTCAATTGGAGAAATAAGAGAGCATCAAGTGACATAACATCACCATATTGGAAGCCTATTTTCACATTATCTTCTGTGTTATACTCTAAAATCAAATAATTTTAAGATTATTGAGGACTGCACTTTACCACTATAGCGGCCCATTAACTTGACGAAGCCAATACCATTCTCAACGCTTTCTGCTTCAACATGGGCTGCATTAATGGCTCGCTGAGCCTCCTCAACAGCAGTGTTGAAACCAAAAGATCTGTCTATAACCTAAAGAAAAGCAAGGAATCCAAAATTAAGACTGCTTCCAAGAGTGAATGCTATATTTAGATCAAATACATCGGACAAGTCATGCATGGGATAAGGGAGTCCCAGGATGTCATTATCGATGGTATTTGGAATTCCTGCCACCGCTACTTTGAAGCCACGCCTCCTGATTTCCTGCATAGAATAATGGCAGGTAAACAACTACATATTGCGCTCAACTTATAATTCCATCCCATATTGTTTCCCAACACACTCAAGATTGTTGAATCTTCCAAAATCCTTGTTCCCGGGTAGCATTGGAGATCAATGCTAGTAGGGCCACATCAAACTGAATTACCTCAAAAATCACCGAAGCTCCTTTCTGTGTTCCATCTCCTCCAAGTACATAAACCTGACTTGCATAAACATAGGTAAGTCTATGCTCAAATTTTTTTTGGAGAAACCAAAGACAACATAAAACGAAATTTGAAAAAAATCTAGAGTAACCTAAGCAATATCGACCTGATTAATTCCTCTGTCCTGGATGCTGTCCACAATCTTTGAGGTATTGCGGCCGTCTCGTGATGTCCCAAGGATGGTGCCACCTCGTTTATGGATGTCATTCACAACATTTGGCTTTAAAGGGATTGTATTTCTGGCATAAAACCCTCCCTCTGTATCCACCCTACATGGAGAATTACTTCCTAGTTCATGGCATTGTTCAACCATATGATAAAAAGATTATCATGAATTAAGGCCAATTTTCCACCAATAGGCCTAAAAGAAACCCACCCATATGCTGCAATCAAATTGTAGTATGTTATTTTTACCTCATATAGAATGAGAGTGCAGGAACAAAATGACTCGTTTGTCAAATTTTTAATTCATGCACCCTTACACATTTTATTATCTTATTTTGTAGTACGAAAACGGAGGTTGAAAATGTATTTGAATACATGTTAAATATGCCTTACCTCTATTCCGAGAATTCTTTTGACACCATACATGTGGTTCAGCCCGCATACTATTTCTCTAATAACTGTATTCAGTCCTGGACATAGACCACCACATGTCACGATACACGCATGCACTTCACTTGACTCAAAATACACCTGAGAAATAACCAATTGCATGTCATTTGTCAGGTATATATAATACAAGGGCAATAAATAGAGTGAAAAAACTAGGTTTTAAAACCTTCTGACGTGGTCCAGAGCGTCGAAAGTGGGTCCCCCTTGGACCATCCTTTTGGACAACAATCTATACAAAGAAGAACATTATAGAATTAGAAAACCGAAATTGTAAAACGTTGAAGTTTTCGTATCACTAGGAATTTGTGTAAAATATATACTAGAAAGAGGAATGAATACATTGGTAACAGACCAAGCACTGAATATTTCTCACCTTTTGGGCAACGGTATCATCCGCATTGACAACATACTGCCTGATCAAAAGCAAGATCAATTTTGTGACTTATCAAGAACACAACAAAATGAGTCGCACCAAATGCATTTGCTGTGAATGTAAAGAGTCTAACTTACTTAACAACCGAATAGGAGAGATTTCGTTACCCCTTGCAGCAAAACAATCAAGATGGGATTATCATATCCAAAACTAATTCATATCAAGTCGCCACACCTCAAAGCACTCTTAGCAAAATACTACTGAAAAATCTCATCTTAGAAATTATAGTAACTAATGTCAAGCACAATTTTTAGAAACACATGTAAATATTCATAAAAGATTCAAGTGCTTCCAAGAAAAGCATTTGGCTCCAAATGCTTCCTAGAAAAGCAGTTGGAAGGGCTTCATGAAAATCAGCTTCTCCATAAAGCATTTATACGACCCACATCTATGTTTTTCTCCATATGTGGTCAGAAGTGCTATTCGTTGGCAGAAAAATGACTCGTTTAGAAATGCTATTAACATAACTAAAACCGTTGTTAAAGAAAATGTTTTTTGGTTCTGAAAGTGGTTAAAGTACTTCCAAACGAACCCAAAGCTTTTAACTCTTCCAGAAGCACTTCAAACATGCCCTAAATGTAAATATATTGTTGTATAAAATAAAAAATAAAAAATAAAAATCGTCTTAGAACGATTAAAATAAAAAAAATAAAAAAAATAAAAAAAATAAAACTCCAGCACCCCAGCAACAATTAAATCTCAGTAAACCAAATTACATGAAAAATCAGATCAGTCAAAACTTAACAACTTAAACAAGTTCCAGAAAGAACAAAAAAACAAATCAAAGCTCGTTGTACTGGATTCACATATTCATCCCAAAACGCTGCGTTTTGGTCACCACCTAATACCATAAAAAAAGCAACCGCGGCCGCAACACCGAACATGCAAAACACCAACCAGAAGAAGAAGAAGATCGCATGTTTTTTTTTGGCAGCGACAATTATTAGATTATTATTTTCTCCAAAAAAACAAAATCAAAGTATATATACAAGTAGCATACATAACACTGTAACACTGATAAACTGAGTAATTTTTTTTTCTGATCATCCAAACAGAGCCTTAAGAAAGAGAGAAGTAGAATAGTCGGAGAGGGAGAGAGGGAGAGTTACTGGGAGATCGGGGAGGTAATCAACTAAGTGAGGAACATCTTCGAGGACGTAGCCGCAGGGGCCGGTGGCCATTTTGGGCTCGCAGTTGTCGGAAATTGCCATGTTGCCAGTCGAACGGCCGTTCTCTCTGGTAGTGGACGGCGGGAAATATGGAGGGTGATCGGGAGTCGCAGGGTAAGAGTTGGTAGGGTCGAAGCAGCGGAACCTGGGACTGGAAATGGCATAGGAGCTTGCTATATCTCGAGACAATAAAGGTAAGAGACAGCAGGGCGTATTTGTAGCCGTTGATTTTCATTAATCAAAGTTATCAAACAGCTCCCACGTGTTGACTTGAAAATTTACTTATTCTGATTACGGCTTCTTTAGTGTGCGTTTCTTGGGAATGAATGTAGAAGTGTTTTAAAGATTCTAGAGCATTTATTGAATTATTTCTCCGTTCAAAACCTCAGATATGTTTGGCAAGGACGGGTTTGTCAATTCACATCTATGTGTCTACTTATTAGTGGGAGTTTTAATGAAAAAGGATTGTGCTAAGTTTATTTTATCAAAAAATCATCTAAACTTTAGTTAATGTAAACGACTTGAAATTTAATGAAAAATGACAAAATTGTTGTAAATAGTGGGAATGTATGCCCACATGCTAATAGTAACTTTCTCACATGCCTAATAATGTTGTTTTTGTTTGTTATATAGCAATCATCCACGTTCTATAAACTAATCACGGATGTTGTCGGATTAGTCGCAGGTGTAGTTTTCATTCACTGTAAACCTACAGATGTGGCTCTATAAATATAGCACTCCGCAGGTGAACAAGATACAACAACTGAAAGAAAATTACTGAAAACAATAATATCAGTATCTCTCACCTCCTCTTTTATTTGAAATCCTTTTGTGTTAGAGCTACGAAACAAAACAATGTGATATTTCGCACCCGCTTCATTCCTGTCCTTAGCAAAGGTTATCTCTCTAACTTTTGCCTATTTATAACACGTTATCAGCACGACTCTCTAATCCTAAACAGTTCACATCGACGAAAAATGCTTCCTCCAAGGATTTTATTGTTCTTCTTCTTCCTTTGCCTCACCTGCCTGGTGTATCCTCGCGAAGAACTGCTAGCATCATGCTTGTTTCTAGTTGTCAATATAACAATTACTTATATATTTGATTTCTTGTTTAGTGTAGTTCCTGATTACTAACTCAATGTTTATTTATCTTTGCTGTGATCGAAGATGGTGCGATATCATCTCCTATCTTGGACTGCAGATTTAATTTTACTGCAATTTTAGATGGTGCGGTATAATCGCCCACCCTGCTCTGCATATTTAAATTTTCCTACTATATTATTTCAATGAGAGTGGTGCGGTACAATCGCTCTTTTCATTAATCATGTAAATCTCGAGCCTGAAGTTTCGAGTGCTTATCATTTTGGCCTGAAGATCAAAATGAAAAATTTGTAAGAACCAAAAGTTCTAACACTATACTCCTCCAGAATACATATTATTGTAAGTTCTTACATATCTCATTTTTGTTTTAGAAAAGAAAATGGCGAACTTGGCAAAGTTTGATTTTGTTACCCTGGATATTACTGGAAAGAATTACCTTACCTGGGTAGTGGATGCCAAGATCCATCTTGAGGCAAGGAATCTTGGAGAAACCATCAAGGAGGAGAACAGTGCATCCCCTCAAGATTGGGCGAAGGCCATGATCTTTATTCATCACCACCTTGATGAAGGACTGAAAAACGATTACATAACTGTTGAGGATCCATTAGCCCTATGGAAGGCACTGAGAAAATAGATACAATCACCAGAAAACGGTGTGTTTGTACCATACTTGACCAATCCCGAAACTACTGAGCACCGGTCAACATTATACCGTCAAGGATCCACAAGAATCTCCCTCCAACCAGGAGGCCAATCACAACGCAACACGTGTCGACATCGCAGGCCAATCACAGTGCGACACGTGTCAACATCAGAGGCCAATCAAAGCACGCCACGTGTCATCCTCAGAATGAAGCTAGAAGCTCTCTTCTATAAAAGGAGACCATTCTCCCACAATAGAGCTTCCTCTCGGGAGAATGTCATTTGTACTAAATCCATCACTAGAACTCACTAAAGGAGAGCTTGAACCTTTGTATTTGTGTAAACCTTCACAATCAATAAGAAC
>JADOBS010301763.1:0-12639 GCA_015708375.1 Cydonia oblonga
GAACCTAAACTTCATGGGCAAGTCATCAAAATCTGAACAAATAGTTTTCAATTCAACAACCACAAATTCAAAAAGCATTCCAGCTGATAGCTACATACCCCAATCGCAATCATGCATATACAAATCACAAATTCAAAACCCTAGCTCCCAAATTAACCAGCTAAAAATCTGAACGAAAATTGAATTAATTTAAATTAAAACCTGCTAAGAATAGGAGTGCCGGCCCCCGCAAGCAGGGCTCTCGTCGAAGTTCTTAGAGGGGTACTTGGCGGAGACCATGCCGACCTCGAACACCAAGTTGTCGCCGCTCGACTGGATTCCGGTGATCGACCACCACTGGAAGAAGGCCCGGACGCTGATGCCGTTGATCTCGGCGATTTATGACGATTCGAAGATGAGGGGGAAGGGTGGATGTATGACAAGTCGATGAGGAGAGGAGATGAGGGTTTGGTGGGTTGGTGCAGAGTGGAGGGATATGGGAAGGTCAGGGAGATAGAGGGCGATAAAAAAGGATTGACGGTTTCTTTTTAGGGTTTTCGTCCAGTTTCACATGGGGAAAATAATTAGGATTTTAGATTTTAATATCTTCCAAAATATTTAAAAAAACAAAAAAACATCCACCACGGGCTAAGGGCGTGGTGATTTTGATATTCCATCACAGGAATAAAAACTATTGTAGATTATTTACTTTTAACAAGCAGCCAAAAATTGACCGTGGTGAATTAATGTTATCTACCACAAGCTACACTCGACTGTGGTAATTGAATAGTTTCTACCACGAGCTGTTGACGCCTGTGATGGAATTGATGTGGTAAATATGCTGTTATGTACTAAGCTCAAATCTAACAAAAGCATTACTTGAATTCTCCCATCGGTCAAAATATATGCAATAATTGTACTAAATAAACAATTACTTTGAAGTTGGGAATTACCATTCCAACCAAGTTTCGTGAAGTTATTTAGTGAGCCACCGAAGAGAAGGATCTTGGAGTCCTTGACCTTGAGGTAGAAGTTTGAACAAAGGAATTGCCACTATTGCAGAAAAGATTCAAATAAAGCAATAAAGCGTAGTGTGAGAAAAGACTTGAGTCCACATCAAAATACACATAAAGGAAGAAAACAAAAAAATATATATATAATGAATAGGCAAAGAACATGGATAAGGCAAATACATTTTCTGAGAAGCCTTGAACACGAGTCGCACCATTCGTAGCCACCATCTGCGTCTCCATTCATTAAACACCCACAACCAAAACGTATAAGAAAACAACTTGAAATTAAGATTGCCATTTATTTACATCAAAGTAATTGGATGCAATTATATATAGAGCGGGCGAGAGACAGAAAGACCTTCGTGCAAACTGTTCTTTATTACACTGGAGCTTTTCCCTTAACATCTCAATCAGAACAAGACATACTCATGCACATAAGCAAAGTGGATCATCCCACTGATTTTTTTTTTTTTTATCACAATGGACATATTTCAAATATATGGGTTACCAAGATTTATTCAAGCTTAAGTTATCTAGTGAAATTGAGGGAAACATCTTCAATTTACAGACCATATGATGGCCCCTGAACTAGTTAAGTAGAGAAAATGGAAGCTGCGATCAAACCAACAAGATAACTACAACAGTATTAGAACAAATACAATACAAAATTAAAATACAAGAGCAAAGTTCCAAAATTTGAGTGAGAATATAGAGAATCAAATTAAAAACCCTAACCCTAAAATTCGTCCAAATATTTGCATACCAAATATTTGAACAAGAAAAACATTAATGCAACAAATTATTATCAAAGGCTCATTAATAAAGAAATATCCAAAAAAACGATACAAATGAAAATCAAACTTACCCAACAAGGAAAAAAGGAATATTCATCCAAATGCAAACTCTTCCTATTGGCTGGCGAAGCGATCAGATTCGACGGAGCGACGGACAGATCGATGGAGTGACAACGGAGCAATGGACAGACAGATCAATGGAGTGAGCGGCGAAGGTGAGAAAGAAGGCAAAACCAACGCCAAATTTATAAGGTTTTCAATGAAATTGGGGAAAATTGCTACAAAACAAAGCTTTTGATGGCAGTTTTCAAGAGATTCTAGTGCATAGTCCCATCTCCACTAAGTTGGCTCGGAGGAGGAAGAAGGGTTCTTCTGGCATTAGCAGAGGGACGAATCAGGAAACGTGAAAAAGGTTTCAGAGGAGGTATGAACAGGAGTGCTTGTGGGGACATAGGATTCGAGTAGATATGGAAGCCACTGTGAGAGAAAAAGAGAGGACAAAAATTAACGAATTGAAAAAGGGGAAGGGAAGATAAAGTGGAAGAGATGGGGGCATAGAGAAGGAAGATTTGTCAAATTTCAAAGATGTTTAAAATTTTGCAAAATTTGGTGTCCCGCCTTCTCTATTTTTTTTTAATTATGAATGATTGTACCACACGTTATGCCTGTTGAATATAAGCAGTTAGTATTGGAGTGCCATGTCAGCATAAGTGGTTAGGCAATTTGTTAGTAGTTAGCCTCTGTGGCTTAGAGCTTAAGTCTCTAGAGCTCTATATAACAGTGAAAAGTGTGTAAATTCATTTCATTCAGAGTTCTATCAACACAAAAGATCATTTCCTTCATCTTTGTTCTCTCTCTAAGATTTCATTTGTTCTTTGAATGTTCTTCAAAATCCTTGAGTTTCTGCATAATTTCTGATCTGATATCATGGTATCATCGTTGACGGTTTCGATCTTTGGGGTTTGTTTTTCCATTGTGCTTGTCTCGGATGGTTGGTTATTTGCTGCAGTTTCTCCGATAGGGTTTTTCTGATCATGAACTCAAGTTTCAGGTTTTGTTCCTAAATTTTGCACTCCATCTGTTTGATTAAATGTTGAAGTGAAAATTTGTTTCTTCGATGGGGTTTTTTGTATGCCAATTTCTTTGTCAAGGCTAATAGCCATTTTCTGTGAAATTGTTGAAGGAATACAGAGGTCGATAGCCATTTCCTTCTGTTATTTGATTAGTTCTTGATTGGTTGAGATCTACACACTCGAAGGCCGATTGCTAGGAGTGTTGAATGCAATTTGTTTCTCCGTGATTGTTGAAGAAATTCAAAGGCCGATAACCATGCCTTTCTGTTTTTTGATTAGTTCTTGTTTGAAGTGTTTCAAGATTCTATGTTCTTACGAAGATATGGCGTTTAGTACTGTCAAGATTAAGAGTCTGTTGGGTATGATTACTGTGAAGCTACAAGATGATAACTTTGTCAAATGGAATTATCAGTTCCAATCTGTTCTTCGAGGTTATGATCTTTTTTATTTCTTTGATGGGGAGTCACAATGTCCACCCAAATTTTGTATCACTGCTGAAGCTGGAGTGACAAAGGAAATTTCCACAGCCTATAAAGAATGGGTCAAAACTGATGTATCTCTGTTGAGTTTGCTCATTGCCACTATTTCGGATGGTGCCATAGTATGTTATTGGTTGCAAAACCTCTCATGAAGCATGGAAGTGTCTCCAAGAATGTTATGCATATGTGTCTATAATCAAGATTAATCAGCTCAAGACTGAATTTCACACGATACAGAAGGCTCTGACTCTTGTGGATAAATATTTGTTACGATTGAAAGGTATTAAAGATCAATTAGTGGCTGCAGGGGAGAAGGTCACTGAGAGTGATTTGGTTGTTGCTGCTTTATCTGGCTTACCATCAGAATTTGAAACAATAAGGATAATAATTTTGGCTCGAGAAACACCAATATCATTGACAAATTTTAGAGCACAACTGCTAGATGTTGAATCAAGCATTGGGTCTAGAATGCATAGTTTGTCTTAGTCTATTACTGCAATGTCTGTTCAAGGGCATTCCTCACATTCACAAGGTCAATTCCAAAGTTATGAGAAGGGTGAAAGCTCGAATTCATAGAGATCATAAGGAAATAATTTCAATGATGGTTATGGAGATGGGAGTTTTAATGGAGGATCTGGTTATGGTAGTAATGGGGGCAAGAATTCTCATCAAAGGCCAAGTCACAACAATTTTAACAGTAGAAGAAACAATGGAGGAGGCAACAACTTCAGGTCTAACTCTGGAAACAGATTTTGTTCTACTTTCTCTCATGATAATGGGAAAGGTCATCAATTTAGTGGGACTCAAAATTATTCCAGTGGAAGCAAGCAAGTTAACTTCTGGACCGAAAATACGAACTACAAGTCTGGTGTATCTCGAGTGTCAGATATGTTCAAGAAGGGGTCACACATCACCTAATTGCTATTTCAGAACTGACAGTGGTCAACTTTTTGGAGGATTCGTGGTTTGTCAAATCTGCGGCAAGAAGGGACATATAGCTTTAGAATGCTTTCACAAGAATAACTTTTCATATCAAGGTGCTCCACCTCCGGCATCAATTACAGGAGTGACTGCATAAGGATCAAACATAACCAGTGGTACAAATGGTGCTCAAAACCTTCACGATTTTCCATCAGTTAATACTTGGGTGGTTGATACAGTTGCTACTCATCATATGACATCAAACTTAGATGTCTTGAACAATCTTGTTCCTTATAATGGTGATACCAAAATAACTGTGGGGAGTGAAGAAGGTTTACTAGTCTCAAATATTGGTTCCTGTGTTATTAAGACTCCTCATGATTTAATTTTGCAGAATGTCTTGCATGTGCCTAAAATTTCTATGAATTTATTATCTGTCAAGAAATTGTGTAGAGATAATGGTTGCTTCATTTGTGATGATCTGGTTTTCTTTATACAGGACAAGGCAACTCGAATGGTGTTGTACCAAGGAAAAAGAGATGATGGGGAGCTGTTTCAGATTCCAGTTAATGTGTTTTCGGAGTCTTTTGGGGCAAAGCTTGGAAGTAGTGCTGCTTTTATTGGAAAGAAGATTAAGAGTTCTGTTTGGCATAAAAGGTTGGGTCACCCTTCTGAAGAAGTCTTAAATAAAATGATGAATGTTGCTCAGATACCAGTTGTCATGGATTCATGTCCTTCAATATGTTCTGCATGTATTCATGGCAAGATGAGTAGGTTGCATTTTTCTGTAAAACAAGATCGATCTAGTGTTGTATTTGAGAAGATTCATTCAGATGTATGGGGACCCTCACCAGTAAAGTCTATAAAAGGTTTTAGATATTACATAAGCTTTGTTGATGATTGTTCCAGATTTGTATGGATTTTCCCAATGATGAATAAATATGATGCTTTTCCAATAGTTTGTAAATTCTTTGCATTCATTGTTACACAGTTTAATGCTAGTGTTAAGTACTTTCAATCAGATGGTGAGGGTGAATATAAGAGTACTAAGTTTCATCAGTTCTTAAAAGAAAGAGGAATTGTTCATCTTTCTTCTTGTCCACACACACCACAACATAATGGCTTAGCTGAGAGAAAGCATAGGCATGTTGTGGAAATAGCTCTCAATTTAATGTCTGATGCAAAATTACCGACTCATTTTTGGTACCACATTTGTGCTTATGCTGCATTTCTAATTAATAGAATGCCTTGCAAAAATTTGGGTATGAAATCTCCATATCAGGTTGTGTTCAAGTCCAATCCTGATATTCATTCTTTGAAAGTGTTTGGAACAGATGTTTATACTCTACTTAGACCTTTCAATGAGAACAAATTGCAACAAAGATCAATGCAGTGCGTATTTTTGGGATTTGTTACTGCCTATAAAGGGGTATTGTGCTATAATATTCAAACAAAGAAGTTTATTGTGTCCAGAAGTGTAATTCATGATGAAGATGTTTTTCCATTCAAGCAAGTCTGTGATAATAATACTACAAAGGCAACACAGAACAATTTAGCTTCTCCAGTGTGATTGTTCAAATTAGTGTACCAAGGGGAGTATCTCAATGTTCACATGATAATCAGACCTTGTCTCAAGCAAGAAGGGATGCCTAAGTGTCTAACAGAAGTCAATTTTCAAATATTAATGATAGAAGTAGTTCATTTGTGAGTTTCAGCAATGGCAATACAGAAAATAGTGATTTGGTTTCAAATCAGTGATCATCATATAGCTGATTCAAATGACAACAACCTACAAGCTTCTCATCAAAATCATCACTCTTCTCCTGGTACAACATCAATGTTGCATGTCCACTCCACTACACAACTCGAGGTAATTCTCCCGATTTCATCTACTCCTGAACCACACATCTCTACTTCTAATTCTACACATTCCACAACCACTAGATTGAAAAGTGGTGCTATTGACAAAAAGAATTATGCTGCTATGCTAGTATCATTTCCTGAATTACAATCTTTACAAGTTTCTGACCAAGATATGTTCATTGGTGGATATTCACTTACATCTGAGATAACTAATATACAAGAGGAGTATGATTCATTAAGAGCTTAAGGAACTTGGATTCTAGTTCCACCTCCAGAAGATAGAACTTTAGTAGGCAACAAGTGGGTTTAAAAAGTGAAGAAAAATCTAGATGGCACAATCTCGAGATATAAAGCAAGACTTGTAGCTCAAGGGTTCTCTCAAGAACATGATATTGATTATATGGACACTTTTAGTCTTGTTGTTCGACACACTACAATACGGATTGTTTTAGCTTTGGCTACTATGAATCATTGAACTCTCAGACAACTAGACATTAAAAATGTCTTTCTTCATGGGGATCTACAAGAGGATGTATATATGAAGCAACCTCACGGGTTTATTGATCCATCGCATCCCTCTTATGTGTGCAAATTGGTCAAATCATTGTATGGTTTGAAACAAGCTCTGAGAGCTTGGAATTCCAGATTCACAACCTATCTAGGAGCTTTAGGATTCTATGCCTCAGCTTCTGATACTAGTTTGTTTATGAAACATGATTAGTCTGGTATAATCATCTTGCTGTTATATGTTGATGACATCATCTTAACTGGCTATAATTCTGTGAATATACAAGGGGTAATTCAAGAGCTATCTGCAGTCTTTCATTTGAAAGATATGGGCAAGCTTACATATTTTTTGGGGCTTCAAATTCATTACAGGGAGAATGGTGATATATTTGTAAATCAGTCTAAATACATAAAGGATTTGATTCATAAGGTTGGTATGGAGGCATGTAAACCAACTCCTACTCCATATAAACCACAACATCAGTTGTTGGAATGAGAGGGTATATTGTTGAGAGATCCAACCTTGTATCGAAGTATGGTATGATCTTTACAGTATTTGACCTTTACTAGGCCAGACATTGCATATGTTGTCAATACAGTCTGTCAATTCATGCCATCACCAAATGAAGTTCATTTTGGAGCTATGAAACGGATCCTCAAATATTTACAAGGGACAATAGACACTGGAGTTTTATATTCAGCAGCTGCACTACCTCACTTGAATACTTTTTCAGATTCCGATTGGGCATCTGATTTGATCACAAGAAGATCAGTTACTGGATATGTTGTATTCTTAGGAGACAATCATATTTCATGGCAATCAAAGATACAAACATTAGTCTCTCGAAGTTCTACTGAGGCTGAATATAAAGCCCTTGCTCACACTGCTGCAGATTTAGCTTAGGTGAGAAATATACTGAAGGATTTGGGAGTTTTTCTTGATCATCCACCAAGCATTCACTGTGATAACATGTATCCTATCTATCTCAGTGCCAATCCAGTGTTCATTCCAGAATCAAGCATCTAGACACTGATTATCATTTTGTCCGGGAACGTGTTCAACAAGGAGATTTGGAGGTTTTGTATATTCCCACAGATGACAAACTGCAGACATCCTAACAAAAGGATTACACAGTCCTTCCTTTCTTAAACACTTTTACATTCTCAAACTAGGAAAACCTAGCTGAGATTGAGGGGGGATGTTAATTACAAGCAGTTAGTATTGGAGTGCCATGTCAGCATAAGTGGTTAGGCAGTTTGTTAGAAGTTAGTTAGCCTCTATGACTTAGAGCTTAAGTCTCTAGAGCTCTATATAACAATGAAAAGTGTGTAAATTCATTTCATTCAGAATTCTATCAATACAAAAGATCATTTCCTTCATCTTTGTTCTCTCTCTAAGATTTCATTTGTTCTTTGAATGTTCTTCAAAATCCTTGAGTTTCTGCATAAGTTCTGATCTGTTATCAATGCATGTGGTAGATAATAAAAAGGTGTTGTGGATATTAATCATATTGACCACGAGCATCATGCGTGGTGGCTTAGTATATTTACAACATGCAACTTTGCGCATGATTATTAACTACTATTTTATCACGGACCAAAATTTGTCTGTGATAGAAAATTGTTATACACCACGTGCTCACTGTGCTCGTGGTAAATTTGTATTTTTTACAATGAACTCGTAATGCCCATGATCAAATTGTTATGGTAGATGAGCTGATGTCTTGTAGGGAAATTTATTCTCCCTAACCTTACCCAATAATTAAGGATAGAGGCATAAAATCTCCGTTAGATAATACAAAAAATATTTGACAACAATAATCTATGCGTTGTAATGCAGTTGGACAACATAGTTGATAAGCTCTAAAAAATTTCTATGGCGCAAAAGTTACCTAGCTGCATTTAGTGTTGGGCCCAATTGGATAAGGAAGGCGGACGCCACAAGCACCGGGGGGTCCAGAGACGAGATTAGGCTTGAGACCGCTGGTTTTTGTAGCAGTGTTGACCAAGCAAGTGCAAGCCGTTCGGCGGTCAGGTTTATAATCCCTTGGCAACATGCTGGTGGCACTGCCCCGCCACTCTTAAAATAAGGAATGCAGGGTCCCACGTACTGTGTCACCTGGCTGCATGATGAGATGGTAGCTTGGGAGAATGGTGCACCCACCACCATGCACACGAGGGCCACGAAGGCAAGCTTGAAGGCCAGAGAGTTCGCCATTGATATTGGATTTAAAGGGAGCTACATAGCTTGTTGGATTTTTTCTGTTTTGATTTGTGATAGATAGTTTGATTATGTGGCCCCGAAAGTAGGGTTTCGGGGGGTTATACAAGAAAATGTGGGAGTGCAGGACAAAGACACGTACGTATGTGGCCAGAAATATTGATGCATGGTATTAGTTGGCAGCTGAATTCAAAGCTCTTTAGTTGTACTTATTTTTATGCGACATCATTTGAATGCTCTTGAAGCTTCATGTGCAGAAACCTATTAAAATTTGACCTTGTAATCTGCCTTGAGTTGAGGCCAGCGTTGCAGGTGTCTAAAAAAGTATGGTAAATCTTACAAAACGAACAGCATAGAGTGCTCAGAAGCTGTAGTTTTATTAGGCCATCTCCATTGGTAAGAGATTCGGGTCCAAATTTAGGGTTTATTACAAGCAATATTTCCCACGCTAAGCTAGAATAAAGCAAAGAGGGGAAAGTTTGAATCTGAAATGCAGCAGATTGAAGATGAATTCCCTATTCATTGGAAAATCTACCACTTCTACCAAAGTCCTGTTTGAATTTACCTACAAACTTGAAACTCATATTTGAATTCTATTGCATTGGAGATTGTTAATTACAAGTTACTAAAGTTCTGTGAGAAATTGTATGCAGCTTCTGTCACATTTGTGTTTCTTGAATTTTTGACAAATTTATGTGGACTTGTTAGTTTGTGTACGGTTCCATATGAACCAATCATACAAGAAAAATAGTACGAGTTATCCTCTATCGTGACATCTTTCAGTCCAAATCTTTCAAGGAGAAGAGATATCTTTGTAAATATTTCGAGTCTTTTGAGTCGGTGAATCTCCTAGTCACCGATTAATTAACTATATGTTTAAGAAATTTTACCATAGATCATGGAAGAATAATTGATGTTAATTAGCATATGCACTTTGTCACGTACGGAGAAATATTATTTGATTTATTCCAAAAACAGATTGACATATATATATATATATATATATATATATAATTATATATATATGTAGATATGTATATATACCTATGTATATTTATATGTATATGTAGATATGTATATATACCTATGTATATGTATATACTAGAAAATATATATGGCCCGCGCGTTGCTGCGGGATTAGAAACCGTATGGAAAAATATGTTTCAAAGCTATAATATATTGTTACAGAATGATAATGTTATCTACGCTAAAAGATGTTTGACCTTTTTAAAATAATTTTTACATGAAGAGCATAAATTGGGTGAATGAAGCTCTTGGAATTCTTTGAACCACTCTATGAATAGCATTACTTGTTAATGAAACTTTCATATGTATAATTCAAACTTCTACACATTCATCCATACTTTACCAATTGTTAGAAACTGCTAAGACAACAATTGGTATCACATAATTGGTATGCTATTAAGAATTCCGTGAAGCAAAAAAATGATATGCAATTTTAACTTACGATGCTAAAGAAGCTCCATATGAGTAGCTGGGTCCTCTGTGCTTTATCCATTAAAGGCATTGCAACTATAGATCCTGAAAACTATAAAAATTCATCTAGTCAAAAGACAAAATTCAATAGTTATGGGTAAGGTGAATATGGAACCACGAATGTAAGATAGTATACAAATTTGTAAATTCATTACAATTTTATAGAAATAAAAATAAAAATACTAAAACTCAGGATCTTAAATTCATAAAATATCCAAAATTTGATTAGTTTGTCAAAATAAGTATTCATCACAACAATAGCGTTGAAATTGAGTTCTTTTGTTGCCAACATTTTTCCAGCAACCAAACAGATGAAAGTATAGATAATAAAACAAACAATTCAATCTCTATGACAACAAAGAAGACAAACAACTAATGTCGTTGTAGGTCATTTTAAATGAAATGAAGATCGTTGTCTTACATAATTGGATGCAGGTAGCTGATACAAAATCTATCATCTACGTATCCTACACAATATTACGAAAGTAGTAAAAACCAATCCTCACAAATGACAGTAAAATAACAAGAAGCAGCAACCTCTTGTTAAGTGAGAATTTAAGTTCATACAACTTCAATCAGGCACAGGTTTAAAGTATTGAAACAGCCAGTGGTTCATAAAAATCTTCTTTTCATCACTTTCAAGTTTCAATCAGCTATGCTTCACCACATTTTGGCCATTAAATATGGGTAAACATTATTTTGCCCCAACTTTAGTTAAACGGGTCATTTTTATCATCTATTACACTCTTGAATGGCACATGGAATTGATTTTTAAATAGCGTACACAAATTTCCAATTCAGAAATCTTCACTTGTAAGTTGTAACACCTTCAATTAAGAGACAACAGTTATTAAAAAAAACTATCACGGTGAATTCTTAATGGTTCTCAAGAGAAATTTCCCTTCATCCAAGCTAGCACCTGAGTTCCAGTTTTGCACCCAGGTTGAAAAAAACCATAATGGCTGAGGTGCATTTTAGCAGAAGTTAATGAAAATCGTAGTACCTAAAATAACATATGCATGGATTAGTACAAACAATCACATAGATCAGCAGTCATATAGGGAATCATTTAAAAATTATATCATATAACTGAAATTACAGAACTGGAAGTAAAACCTTTGCTTGACGAAGCTTATTTATTTCCAGGAATAGCTGCTTTGAAAGCTCTTTCAATGCTAGCACTTATGCTTCCATGTTTCTGATATCTGTGTAACCGAAAAGAAAAGGGGAAGGGAGAGGGGGGAGATAAGTGAAATAAGACAGCCATGACGTCCTTACAGAGTAATTGCACTATGTTGATGGTCTAGAAAGCTTAATACGACAACATATCTAGTAGGTCTCAATGCATGCAAATAACATGGCTAGAGAAGTATTAAAGAACTTTAAAAATTAAGCAATCAATTCTTTCAAAAGAAAATATGCAAGATCGTCATAAGGAAAAACATAAAGCAACACCAACCTTGCTCCTTTTGATCGTCTTGCACAGATCGGACAACAGTGCCAACAATTCTTTTAAAGAAAGATCTAGCCTTTAAAGGGTGTTTTAGCAACCATTGTTAGGCGATTAATGCAAGTTTTATGAAATTATTGATTGTTTTTCATATTTAATTTTCACAAAAACTTGCTACCACCTAAGATAAAATCCTTTGCAACACAACAGGAAACACCAAGTCATCCAACACCATCCAAAACTCTTAAAATAAAAAAAATAAAAAAGTCCCACATATTAAACTTTCACGCTATAGAAAACACAACTTCACAATATTAAAAATAAAAAAAAAAAATTGTTGCAGAAAATGTTTAAGGGAAAAAACTGAAATTATTTACCTTGAGCATAAAAGGCTTCGAAGCTGCACACAAAAGCCCCCAAAAAACGAAGAGTAAAGTGTCCTGATGATTTAGTTGAGAAAAATGAGAAGATCGGAAACGGAAAAAAAAGGGCTTGAGGGAGAAACAAAGGCAGGCGAAAAACAAAGAAAATGAGGAGAGAAAGATGTGAGGGATGAGAGAGAGTGGGGACAGATGGGAGAGACAGAGAGTGGTGAGGGATGAGAGAGAGTGACAATGTTAGGAGATGGATTGGATGGGTGATAGAAATCAGAGGAAAATTCCAGAGATCCAGCTGGAGGGCATGCAGGACCGAAGCCAAAGCAAGGGCAAAGTTGAAATAACAAAAAAGAAGCAAGGGCAAAAAGGGAAGCACACTGCCCTAAAACAGTGCCACCCGAATTTGAGTTTTAGTATATATAAAATGTGTGTATATAAGTGTATATATATTATATACACACACAC
>JADOBS010301764.1:0-12639 GCA_015708375.1 Cydonia oblonga
CCCCCCCCCCCAAAAATTTGTTACAATTTAAAAAAATAAAATAATAATTGTCACAGCCCGTCTCGAAGTATTTTATTTTTGGCGTGAATTGAGAAATATACCCTTGGACGTTAGTGGTGATGTGTGTGTGATATGTATTTGGGGTTGTGGTCTAACTTCCATTACTTCCTAAGCCTTTGGAAAATAATTAGAACTTAGACTTGTTTTTGTTTTGCTTGGTTGGTAACCAAACTAGGACCACACATACACACCCCTAAGTCAACCCGTGCACTTTTTCTCTCCTCCCTCTCTCGAGTTTTCTGCAATTTTCGTACAAAACATACAGACGAACACCAAACTCACGTTTCACGCATGGATCGACATCAAGAAGGTAAGATTCGAACTCCTTGCAAGTTTCTGAGTTCATATATACCATTTTTAGATCATGTAACCCTCGAAACCCCTCGAAACCATAACCCCCGATTTGAGTACTGTTCATGTGGTCATAATTATGGATGTTTCAGGGGATTTAAAGCTTGTAGGAAGATTTAAGATGTTCTTACGAAGCTCGGAGAAGAAAAACCAAGTGATTTGGACGTCGGGAAGTTGAGTTTGACGAGTTTCAAGTTTTGGTCAGATTATCGTGCTTCCACCGGTGAGATCCCGTGGTTTTCAGGGCTTGATATTGGTAAGGTTTTATTCTTCTCACTCTAAGCTTCAATTTGGTACAAGTTTCATGAGTTTTGGTGCAAAAATGAAGAAGTTATAAGGATTTTAAGTTTTTCCATTTTCCAGCGACGGCGACGGTCGCCAAAGTTCGAAGGTAGGGGACGACGGAATATTCCGTCAACTTTGACGGAATATTCCTAACAATGACTAAGGAATTTGGTTGATTTTAACAGCATATTCCTTTATTTTAACGGAATATTCCCTTACGGCGTCAACGGTTCCGTCCACTGTGCCTGCGCGTGGCCGCACGTCTGGTTGTGCCTTGGCCGGCGCGTGAGGGCTCGTGGGTGGTCGGAAAATTATTCTGAAAATATGGGAATGTTCGTGAGCTTGTGTAGATCATGGTGGTATATTCATTTACCCCAATTGAGCAATGTATGAGAAGTTATTAGCTAGTTTTGTTTATGTGCTTCAAATAACATTTATTTAGTTATTTCGCATATAGGTGAGACCTACCCACAGGACGAGCGCAATCAATCGAGGCTATGGGGCTACAACCCTTTTACTTATCAGTGAGTGGGCTTTTGGTTTTCAATATATGCCTATATACTTGATGTTTTTCCCAGAACATGAATTCAAATGATTATGTGATATGAAATGCCATGCAAAGCGTCTATCCATTTTATTCATGCATTAGTAGTTGTATATAATTGCGATTGGTGTTGTAGACGCACAGGTAAGTATCAGGTGAGTTATAAATTGGTTATGTGAATTTATGATTATGAGAGATGTGTTGAGAGCTCATAAACCTGCACCCCGGTGTTAGTGCTCCCGCCATGATTAGGGCACAGTCTTTCACATGATGTTCACCTCCCGCACCATATGCTCACCTTGGATCCAAGTTAGGTGCACAGGTTTGTCGTATAGACCACTATAAGTGGTTCTGACTCGTAGGTGACCCGCAATCATTTGCACAGCCTTCATGTGATTGTAGCACTAGAGCATAATTATTTTACACCCAAGCTTGTCGTGCAGACCACTAGAGGTGGTTCCGACTCGTGTGTAGGATATATTATGATGTGATATGTTTGAGATTGATTATGAGCTATAGATTCAGCCGTATAGGCCACTTAAGGTGGATTCGGCTTACATGTTAATTATCATGAGTTTATTTCACCTGAGTTATTTATGCGGTTATGATGAGATATATTTGGCATGGCATACTTCACATATTATTGTTTTTGAGCATGGTTTTGAGATAAGTATATATATTATATATTTTCTGGGAAAGTATACAGGTTTTACAGCAAGGGGTCAGAACTTTTGAGAAATGAATGATTTTTGAAAAGCTTTGTTTTTGCCCACTCACACTTTCTGTTTTGTGCCCCTCTAGGTTTTAAGTGAGATTGATCGTTGGTGGATCACAAGGACTTGACAGAGGTTCTGACAGATTTTCACCTATGTAGGTTACACCTTTGGGTGTTGTAATCTAGTACTTATCTTGCTTGACTGCACCTAGACTTTTCAGGCTCTGTTGTGTATTTCATACTTAAACTTGCACTAGTACTTTATCTTAGCTAGTACTTCTGGTGATTTGGTTTTTATTTATTCATATTTCCCTATATCTTTAATGCTTCCGCACTGTGCACATGGTTACGTCACCTGCACGTGACGGCCAGTATGCCTTGATCTTGGTCGGGGTGTGTCAATAATTGTTTGGTTTAATAAATAAATAAATAATATGTATTTAAATAGAATACGTTTTTAAAAATTAAATAAATAATTGTTTGGTTTAATAGATAATAACCCAATCAATACATGAAAAACATAAATAAAAATTTAGCACAAATTACTTTTCCCACTTCAAAATTTAGGCAAATTTAACGGAGATATGCATTCTACGAAACTAATTTCAATGATCTAACGTCAAACTTGTTTGTAGATACTACAAGATCGCATACGTAAAAAATCACAAAAAAAAACATTCAAAGATTAGGTAACGGAACAAAAGTTTTCGAAGGTTATAATCGAAAAATCACAATTTAACGATTATTTTAGCTCTGGTTTTGATGATTTTTTTACAACTACACTCATCGACCCTATAAGAATGCAATGAACGAATTTGATCTTCAATTTAAAATATTTACACTAGTGGATAGCACAAAATCTTATTTTATACTTAATGGAAGTATAATATTAATATTAAGTATTTGTTTAATCTACCGTTTTGACGTGATATGCATTCTACGAAACTTTTTTCAACGATCCAACTATCAAACTTATTTGTACACACTCCGAGATTGCACACGGAAAAAATCGAAAAAATCAAACATTCAGAGATTACGTAATGGAACAAAAGTTTTTTACAGTTATAAACGAAAAATCACAATTTAACGGTTATTTTAGCTCTGATTTTAATGATTTTTTGCATCTACACTCCTCGGCCCTATAAGAATGCAATGAACAAATTCGATCTTCAATTTAAAATATTTACACTAGTGGATACCACAAAATCTTATTTTATACTTAATGGAAGTATAATATTAACTCTTTAAGTGTTTGTTTAATCTAACATTTTGACACGATACACATTCTACGAAACTTTTTTCAACGATCCAACCGTCAAACTTATTTGTACACACTCCAAGATTGCATACGTAAAAAATCGTAAAAAACAAACATTCAGATATTACGTAATGGAACAAAAGTTTTTTACAGTTATAAACGAAAAATCACAATTTAACGGTTATTTTAGCTCCGATTTTAATGATTTTTTTATAGCTACACTCCTCGTTCCTATAAGAATGCAATGAATAAATTTGATCTTCAATTTAAAATATTTACACCAGTGGATACCACAAATCTTATTTTATACTTAACGGAAGTATAACATTAACTCTTAAGTGTTTATTTAATCTACCGTTTTGATGCGATACACATTCTATGAAACTTTTTTCAATGTTCTAACTGTCAAACTTGTTTGCACACACTCCGAGATCGCATACGTAAAAAATCACACAAACAAACATTCAGAAATTAGGTAACAGAACAAAAGTTTTCGACGATTATAAACGAAAAATCACAATTGAACAGTTATTTTAGCTTTGATTTTGATGATTTTTTTACAGCTACACTCCTCGACCATATAAGAATGCATTGAACGAATTAGATTTTCAATTTAAAATATTTACACTAGTGGATACCACAAAATCTTATTTTATACTTGATGGGGAAGTACAACATTAACTCTAAGTGTTTGTTTAATCTAAATTTTGATGCGATACGCATTCTACGAAATGTTTTTCAATGATCCAACCATCAAACTTATTTGTACACACTCCGAGATCGCATACGTAAAAAATCGCAAAAAACAAACATTCAATGATTAGGTAACGGAACAAAAGTTTTCGATGGTTATAAACAAAAAATCACAATTTAACAGTTATTTTAGCTCCAATTTTGATGGTTTTTTTACAGCTACACTCCTCGACCCTATAAGAATGCAATGAATGAATTTGATCTTCAATTTAAAATATTTACACTAGTGGATAAATCTTATTTTATACTTAATAGAAGTATAACATTAACTCTTAAGTATTTGTTAAATCTATCAATTTGATAGGATATGCATTCTACAAAAATAGTTTCAACGATCCAACCATCAAATACGTTTGTTTATGCTCCGAGATAGCATGTGTAAAAAATCAAAAAAAAAAAAACATTCAGAGATTATTCTGGCGGCCGCCCAAAAATTTCCTTTGTTCGTGTCGGTTATATCCAACAGGGCCATGAGTGAAATAAAAAAAAAAGTAACCATGTGTTTATTTATTTATTTGTAATCAATATAACATTTTAAAATAATAAAATAGTCAATTTCTGTCGATTATAACCGTCAAAATACTAAAATAATAACCGCCAGAAACTAAAATAATAAAATAGTCAATTTATGTTGGTTATAACAGCCACCATTAACTTAAAAACCGCCGGAATATGTTAAAAAAATAAAATATTGGTGATTATAATAATTTTATGGCAGTTGCATCCGACACTAAATATCCGCGAAGAATTTATGTCGGATATAACCGACATTATTTCATTGCTATCTGACACTAACTGAATGATGTGTTAGATATCTTTTATCCGGCATAATGGCTTATTAAACCGGCACCCTCATCCGACACCTAAAGCTAATATTGTAGTAGTGATTCCCCATATCTTCAACAATCGCATGAGCAAACTCAAAATGCTCTCTGAAATCATGCGGGTTGGCGTCGCACACACTCTTATCATTTTTTTTATCCGCCATCTCAGCAATAACAGAATTTCGAAGAATAAGGATAATAGAATTGTGAAGAATAAGGACAATAGAAGAGCCTATTTATAGCAAAGTTAGGATCTTTACGCGACGAATGCTTTGTCGCACAAACATTTGTATTAAATCTCCTCTGATTCACCTGCATTAAATGGTCAAAGCTAATTGGAACTTGCGCAACGAAAAATTGGTAGCGCAAAAATCCTTTCGTCACTTGCGTGACGAAAGATTGGTCACGCAAAAGTCATTTCGTCACGCAAGTTTTTTGCACCAAATAAAATTACCCCTCATTTTCTTGCTGACTTTACGTGACAACAACTATTATTCGTCACGCAAGTGCATCTTGTGAGATGAATTTTTGTTCGATCTGCATGTCTCTCATTCTAAACCCTCAACCCCGATTTCTTCTTTCCTCAAATCCTTGATATCCATCCACTTCCATATCTCTCATCAATCCTCCTCAATTTGAATCTTCCATTTCCTCCACTCCCTTTTTGTGTTAGCTTTGTCCTTCATCATTTCAACCTCAATTCTGATATGCAATCACTCTTCTTCACCGCATTTGGTTGCAGTTCTTTCGGAAGGTGAATAGAGCTTGGCTCGGTTATACACACCACCACCTTCCATTTGTTTTCATTTATTGGCACTGTCGCTAGTGAGTAGTCCACTAACTTCTTTCGATATGTGGTTGCCTTCAGTGTGGTGTGCAATGCAGGATGCTAAAGTCTCCATTTTCCTCTTATTTGGTATCTGGATTCTTGGCGGCTGTCGAAGGCATTGAATCGTGCTGATGAGGATGCTTTGTTCAGGCGACGACGGTGCAAAAGGCTAGGTTTTTTGTTTAGTGTATTTATGTTTTTGGGCTCCAACTTCTGTTTTGAGCCCTCTGTTGTGCTGCTTTGGGTTTGGGGTCTATTTCTTTTGTTGTGCTTTGTATTTGAACCTCTTTTGTTTAGCTTGCTTGCTTAATGCTTGCACTATGGATCGAAGAGCTTAGTGTGAAACGCTAAGGAAGAAAGAAATTTTGTATCACTTCTTTTCTATACTATTGAAATTTTGTTGTTGTGTCAAAAAAGAAGAAGGATAGCTGTACTTATTCGGTATACTCTAAAGACACTCTCGGTACCGTTATTGAAGATTCCACTTAAATTCAATCTCAATGATCCTATCTTTCGCAGAATCGACCTTAGTAATAAAATTTACCTTTGTCCAAAAAAAAATATCGGAAATATTATAGTAATATATATATATATTGGGTTATAATTATCAACAAACCTCTGGCGGGAAGAACTGTTCATTAAATTAACACTCAGAATTATGTTTACCATGCATAGACTCAAAACTCTTGCAAGGGAAGCGTGTGGAGACCAGACCACCATTGCTATTGATCAGTCAGCCACATACCCAATCCTCAACTCATCAGCATCACGAACTTGATTAATTATGCCTATTTTATTCAAAATTGAGGCCATTACCAGAATTAATGGTCCAACAAGGATGATTATGGCTTCTTTCGGATTAGTGCAAAACACATCCCCTAATTGGCCGATTAGCTAGAGTTGACTTTTTAAACCTCATAATTAAGCTCTAGATTGATAAAATAGTATATAATTATAAATATATATTATATGTACATGTATATGTGGAATGGACTTGATCAAATGGTTTCGAGGAAACCTATGTTTTGCAATTAACTAGCCAATGGCGGCAGAACACAGCTTCCTGCATTCTCCATCAATCGCCATTGTTAGATAATACGTGTCCAGCCTACATTGTGTCAGATATTGCTTGCACCAAAGTTTTTGGAGAAGAGATATAGTTAATAATTAGGGAAGGAATTAACTAAAGGTAAATGATAGTTAAACATATATATTAGCTTGGGTCTTGTTGTAAAATTTGGCTTACATAGCATGCTTTTCCACCATGAGGACTCACACGAACTAAAGGTAAATGATTGTTAATCATACATATTAGTTTGGGTCTTCTTGTAAAATTTGGCTTAGTATAGCATGCTTTTCCACCATGAGGACTCACACGGATGGTACACCATGGTTATTTTTTTAACACAAATATCTCATCACTTGTTAGTAACACGTGATATACTAATCCGTGTTCCGACACACTGAAAAATCTCTCGTTTATGTAAACAATTTTCATGCACTCACCACTCATGATTATTATATTGATTGACCATAATAATTAATATAAAACAAATTTTACCCGGATTGCAAACTATAATATGCATCAATCAAATATATAACTATCATATTGAGAATATCCCATATCAAATAAAGTCTAACATAAGTATTTATTAAGTGATCATAACTATCATGTTGAGGAATGTTAATAACCTTTTCATTTCGATCTTTTTATTTTGCTTTGTTTACTCTCTTTCTCACCCTGCTATGCTACTTGATAATCGAAACTGTTTATGTTTTAGATTATCCTTTGGAGATCATTTATGCAAAAGATTAACATCGTACAATTCACGTATGTGTTTGCTGTCCCAAAATTCGTGTCTCATTCACAACTCTTCTCTAATTTACCGATACGTGTCATACTACTTAACTTTAATCTTACTCCGTTTAGGTTTTAATAAATTAAAATATGAATAGTGAAAAAAAAAATTGGCACAACAGCAGTCACCAAAGTCCCACTGCCACTCAACCATGCTATCCATTTAATTTTTTATGCTATTGCTATAAGAGCAAACAAGTGATATCCACATCTACCGTTATGGACATTATTCACGTGTTTGGCTCGTGATGAAATTGCGTGCTGAAATATAGGGCATTCATGCCAATTGGTTTTACATTTTGTATTCTCTTGACCAAAAATAAAAAATAAAAAATAAAAAAAAATAATGGATGATCTATCTTACCTCAAGTATATATGTAGCTGCTCTTTCATTTGCTGTTTGGACTTCTTTTATACACCTTCACTAAGGATGATATAATCTTGTCTGCTGATAATTCAAAACAAAAACGTGTTCTATCTCACATCTATAGACGATAACACCAGTAGTTGCAGAATACTTTCTCTTCTTTCGTATTGGATTGCATGAGTTTCAAAGGCTGTTGGATTTTTACTTTGCATGCTTTTACTTTCAGTGCAGATAAGTAAGGTAACCTTATCTCGGGGGCCTTTCTGCTACGTTTTTCTCTCCTCATTTTCTCGACTAAAATCAGTACAAAAAAAATAAACAGAGAAATTCATAATTTCCGTCCCGCTTTCTTTTTTTAATAATAAAAATAGATTTCTAGCAAAGATTTTCTCTCATTAGAGTTAACGAATAGTTTCATATATAGTTAAATTTATACATTTGGGCATATATATTGATGTGACTTCTTTGTATGCCAAACAAGGAATAATAATGCTTTTGAATCACATATGTCGAAAGAGTCCATAGCATCTATATATACATATGCGTGGTTTTTGCTTACAACTGTACGTAGGAATATCGTCAGCCCAATTACTCCATGACAATCCGCATGCAATGCATGCCTAATGCTTTACGATTGCTAAACTCTCTATTATTTGAGAGGTACGCAGTCAAAGAAAAAGACTGGCCTTTTTATTGGACCCTAAATCATTAATGGTGGTTTCGAGGAGGAGGAGGAGAAGAAGAAGAGATCGGAAAGCAACCACAATGCATGCTCGAATGAACGCCACGTTTCATTCCCAAGTTCTTTCCTTTCTTTCCTTTCCTTTAGGTCTGATCTCATTCCCAAATTCGACAGATCAGCTTCTTTTGGTTATGCTTATGCATATACCTGTAATAATTAAGTTGGATAGTTTTTGTTTTATTGAGCTATGATTTGGTGAGATTATTGAAGAGATTGAGGCCAAATTAGTGAGAAATGTACTGTAAAATGTTGTATATTGGAAGTTAGAAGTGCAATTCATGAATAGTACAAAGATACGTGAGAAAAATTATAAATAACTATTTGAAAATAGACATTAGTAAGTCTTTAATATATGTCGTTGCAACATTCATAGATTGCGTTTCTAATCACAAACTTAACTAATTTGACTTGATTAGAAATTGTTCATCCAAATATTACTTTAGCAATAGTATTACTGATATATCAAAGACACGAAAAACATAATGTTAATTAAAAAAACGGAATAATTTTTTGTTTTTCTTTTTGGACGGAACGTCATTGTTATCCTCCCCTCTTCCTTAATATGCCGCCTCTTTTATTATTGTTTTTTCCTATTTGACTTTACAAAATAAAAATCTTTGAGGAACATGATATGTATAAAAAGAAAAACTTTTTTTAGTGGACTTGGACAAATATTCATAGAAAAAAGAAAGAGAGAGGGAGAGAATGATTAGAGAGAGCAGGAATAGACCACGGACACGTGCCGATTCTCCACCGACCGTCGGAGGAAACTGTTTTGTGGTTGTTGACCTGTGCAAAGACAAAAGGGCTATTTAGTAACGCTCCCACCGAAAGTGAGAGACCCTAACGTGGAGTCGTGGATCACTTGTATTGCATGCACAAGCACAACTCCCCCATAAATATGCTTGCTACTAAACCTCGTTACCTCTCAAAATTCAAAGTTTGTAGTTTAGTTGATTAAGAGTATTTTATTATTTTATTAAAAATTTCGAGTTCGATTCTTTTTCTTCGCTATCTCTTGTATAAGAAAAAAAAACGTCCTTGCATTCCAAATACATAGCCATTTAGTTATGCAAGTGTAAATACTTGACTATATGTAATAGAAAATAATTCCTCATTGTATTTAGACATTTTGAAGATTAAAACGGGAACCAATTATGACTTTACCACGACAATCCACTATTTCAGGGTCGAGAAGGCTTACAGATATAAATACGGGCTTGAATTTGTGCCAACTATTGGACCTCCCCGTGGTAATTGTATGTAAAAAAAAAAAAAAATTTAACAAACGATATTATTCACACTAACCAGAGGGGTTAGGCTTAACTTCACAATGGTCTTGCAATAATGTGGTTCAAATTCACTTTTGACGAAAATCGAATTTAAGACCTCTCACTCACAAATGAAGAATAATATTACTAGATCGTAGTACTAAGTGATTGTATCTAAACAATTAAGATGGTGAAATTTTGTAAACGTTTAACGGTAAGAACTTGTGTGACGATTGGACGAAATTACAAGCGAGCATTTCATGTAATTTAACCTGAATACTTTAATCACTGCACATAATTAACAGTGGCCTTGATTGGTTTAGTGTTGAGGCTGACTTTCCTGTATTGGATTTGTTCCATGGATATAACATAAAATGCTGACTAAATCTGCTTTCAATAAAAAAAAAAATATAAGAGTATAGACCAAAAACATATATCTAAATAAATAAAAAAGTATTAAGTTATGTAATTTAATTTTAATAAATCATGCATGGCCGGCTGGGGTTGGAATTTTGGTGACGTATCTTTGTTCGAAATAATTGCTTGTTTGACCTTTTTGCCACCCCAAAAATTTGCTTTACTCCTCCCGGGGTTTCTTATGCACATCCGATAAACATCCAATGAATTCAGTTCTAAGGTAGCAATAACCTAATATATTAAGAGAGCAATAAGTCTAGTCAAAATCAAAGATTAGTTACAGTTTTAAAGGTGCTATGGTTTTCTTAACTGAGAATAAACGATAGCGAGTTCTATTAATAATTGAAAAGAATAATAGTAATAGGGTGTCGTGGATAATATTCGGGAGAACTTCAAACCCAAACGACTTGTGATCAGAGAATAAGGAATGACTGCTGTAAGAAATGTTTATTCACTCAATACAATTACCAAATTCTAAACAAAATGTTATTGATGTTGATGATTAGATTATTACTTAAATGTTGATTAACACGTTTATTTCATATTGGTGACACATCATATAAGGATGACAATTCCTCTTAAGCCAGGAGAATTCTTGAGGGAATCAAGGAAACAATTTTGTTCCTTTTATGATTATAATTATTTGCGGTGCAAACTAATTCCTTGGTTACAGAGATTCCCATGATACTATCCTAATTGGAATACCATTAGGAGTCGATTACTTAAGGGATAAGCAAGTCTTTCTCGATGGAACAAATCCCACCTTCCAATCCAAGAGATTCGGAATCTCCAATCCCAAGGTCTACTTGAGAACCCTGGCCTGATTTGAACCACTAGGTTCGGTGCCCCAGAGCCACTTTGGCCACTACGCGGTTGTTTGGATCCAAAATGACATTTTTGACCAAGGGTGATTATGGACTCGACCTAGTATATAGGACATTAGGTATCTCAGAAATATTCCCAAGAAAGCCCAGCCCAGTGAGGTTCAACTGAATCCTATAAGAACACAGTCTTATCTGAATAGAAGGGCTGGTCGAGTCCTAGTATAACAAGGAGTCCTCAAAGGCGAGTTATGCTTCGAATAAGAAAAGATTCCAAGAATCAAGAGTTGAATCTGGAGGATAATAGGGTTGAATTTAGAATCCTACATGAACTAGGGTTGGCCAAAACCTATTTGGATTTGATCAAGGAATTATAGTCCGAATGAGACTCTACTTCAGCCATGCAGAACTGCTACTATAAATAGAAAGGGGAGGGCATCATTCAAGGCTCTTCAAATCAACACACAAATCTGCCCTGTGCAAATTCTCACTCTACGCAAAACCTCTCAAGCACCTCGAGATAGTTTTATTTTACCCTTTTTCCACCAACACATCTTCAGTTTGGATAAACAATTCTATGTGTAGCAACCAACAACATATTCAGTTTGGATAAACAGCACTTGAGCCGTAGAATTAGCCGACTAAAGATCACCTTCAGTTTGGATAAACAGCACTACTTTGAGACTAACTAGTTATCTATCCAAGTCTCGATCAACAAGGAATCTTTGAGTCCTTGTTGGAATAGGTCATCTCATTAGCCTTCTCAGCGAAGTGTGGTGTTATCAGGTTACGTAACATTTGGCATATTGAAAGCCAAATTTGATATTTTATGATTGGATACTCACAAGTGCATTTCAGAGTTCGGCATTTAGACAGTCGAACCATATTTACAATCAAGACACACATCTCTTTCGAGTACTTATGTCCCTACAGTCTGGTACTGATTTGACGCACTTATATTCTCACGAATATAATTACAGTCACTGAATCCAACACCGACGATTCTTGAACTTCGCAGAACTAGCAGCCTTGCCTTTAGGCTCTAGAACTCAAAGGCTAAGATGTGTTCCTTCCTCGGTCGCAGTCGCGAGGTTAAGAAGTCAGCAACGCGCCAAACACCACATCAACATTCATTCACTCCTCGGTTGAGCTCGGCCAACGAGTTGGCACGCCCTGCATTCAACTGAATGACGTAGTTAACTTATTAGCTATTCGGCCTGCATCCCACGTAGGCTAGGTAGTTTTTAAGATCAACAGCAGTCGAGGCCCAAAACTCATGGTCCCACAACTTTTTGCATCGATCTTTTGTCTGTACAAATTGGTTCGCGCTGTTGATAGATCTAAACCAATGTCTTCTTAATTTCTTTCTAATTCTTTTGAAAGATTGACCACTATTCCAAATCCGGCTTTCAATGTTTTGTACGAGAAGGATCAAAACATAATAATCTAGATCAATTCAATTTTCTCCGATGACCTAATTTTTTTCACCGTTGGTGTTTCTCTAGATCATTTCAATTTTTTCCAATGACCTAATTCTTTTCACC
>JADOBS010301765.1:0-12639 GCA_015708375.1 Cydonia oblonga
TAAGAACTCCTCTACTCCGTGGACGTAGCCAATCTGGGTGAACCACGTACATCTTGTGTTGTGTGCTTCCCTGTCTCTGTCCATTTACATACTTACCTACACCAGTGACCGGAACAATCTAGTGAAGTTCACAAACTTGATACTTTCTGTTGTACTAAAGTCCTCGCTGATTTTGTGCATCAACAAAATTATTAATCACATCATAAGAAGGTAAACTTAATAATTTTTTAAAGAAAATTGTACCAAAATGTGTATAGAAAAATGAAATAAAATAATATTCAATAAGGCAATCTCAGTCAGACTATTAAAAATGATGGGATTATGTGAATAGAAGTTGTAATATAAAGCTACTTAGTACTACAACTTAATGATATCCTTTTCACTTATACTCAAGAGATTTTACGCTCGATTCACATAAAAAATGAATGCAAACCAATCATTATGGGTACTCATTGTCAAGTTTTCCTCAATACCCACCTCTTTGGTTGATGGCTCTTTTTTTCCCACAAAGATGAACTTGATTGATTGGACTTGGGTAAATACAGTGGTTGATAGCTTGTTATATCCCATGATATATTAATGTATTAGTATATTCCAATTAATAATAGTCTCATCTGCTCGAAAGAAAATGGAAAATATAATATAAAAGGCAGCCACAAAACCAGATCAATACAAGTGTCATATTTTGTCAAAACGTGGTATCCTATGCTTTGTCCTTTTCTTCTTTTTTTTTTTAAATTTTTTTATAGCCACATAAGCAAAAGAAGCAGTCAAAATCTTGTCCACAATTCAAACCAATCTCTTCCGAACACTCCTCAATAAGATTAATCCCTTAAGTTATGTTTTGGCATTGAATTAGGTCATATTATTATTATTTTACAATAACTTTGTTTCTTTCATCTCTTTTTAGTATACAAACGATATTCTACATTAATTTACACTAAAACAAGAAGATTTTAACTCAAAACGTATAATGTAGAATTAAAAAAGAAGACACTAATCATAAGAATAATCCATCACCTGATGCTTTCACCTTTGTTAATTAACATCATGGATTCAAAATACATTGACTTCCCATGAAATTATACGTGAAAAAAAATTAAAAAAATAGAGAGTCATCGGTCACATGAGCGACGTGAGGCAACTATACACCTAAGAAACAACAAGTATGCTTAGTTGTAATACCTTTTAATCTCGTGATAAGTTGGAATATAAAATAGTGGTAGAAAATCAAAGCATCTTGGAGGGTGTAGGGTTGAGAGTGCATGGGAGGCTATTGTGTGGGTGAAATGGCAAGATGGTGGTTGGCAACAAAAGAAGATGAAAAATGTGGCTAATAGTTTAGGGTTTGGAGGCTAAAAAGTAATAGAATCACGGTCTTGGTCGTGAGTCCCGTGACGTTGCCCAAGTCGCACACGGCTGCCGTGTAAAAAGATGAGCGAATCCCGTAATCTTCAAACCCTCCGTCATCCAACCGACGACACGCTTTATCTTTTATCCGTGGCAATCCTAACTAATTAACATCTTATAATTTGGTTATCTGTACTAGGATTAGGTAACGTTTCATATGTAAAATAATAAAGATGAGGAGTAAAATTGTTATCGAGCCTGCAAAATATTCATCATGTACTTCTGAATGGGTAATTTTTTTTTTCTTTTATTATGTTCTTACAAATGAGGATTATACAAATTTTTTAGTTTAATTTCAGTTCGCTCTATAGAAAGGATGAACACATCATTGAAACTTTGTTGTTGTGTTATTTTCTTTTTTTTTGGGAGAAAAATTCTTTTACTATTGTTCCGGGACATGGGAGAGTTTGAAACCATTACAATAATTTAGGAGAGGGAGAATTTCGAACTCAGGACCATGGTTAGAAACCCAACACTTATCCACTAGAATATGGGACTACATGCTTGTTATTGAATAACACATCAAATTAGTGTAACCGGTTCCACTCGGAATTCTCTATTCATGATAGTCAAACTTAAAAACATCATACTTATAAATAGAGATGAACATCACCAAATCATAATACTTGTATAAAGATTTTGGTAATAAATTCATAAACTAAAATAAAATTATTAATTAGACATCCATGAATTTGATACCATGTATGTAGGAAATATATATATGTCCGAGTAAAAAGATTTCTCTGGTCACCTTTAGTTTCTAGATATTGTTGATGTATCCCTCTAAAACAATATTTGTCCTTCGTTAGTCAGAGATTTATTCAAGTAACGTGTATTCAAGCGATACTTAACACATCACAATACAAATAGAAAAACAATATATTTTTTTATATCTATCCACTTATTTTATAACACATAAAGTACCGTTCGGCTTTATACCCGACATTTGGAAAAATTTCTTCTTGTCAAAATAAGACACGAGATTTTCTCTCAAGTCAAAATGTTTTTTATTACGGAACAGTACAACCTATCATAATTACGGTTCAACTCCCCCTCCCCGTCTGGCATTTATCCCACACACAACGTGCATTGTACGCACGGCCCTTCTCTATAAATACAAGACTCCTCCGATGGCTTCCTCCAATTATTAGAAACTCAAGTTGCCTTCTCATAGTTTATCCCCCATTTTATATAAACATACAACTCCAACCGTCCAACGCACAGAGAGATCGGTTCCATAACTTTCCAGATACGTCTCTGTTTCCGCCCGTTTGGACTTTGGACTTTTGCTTCGTTTCACCTTCTTCTCCGCCCTGCGTTTTCTGGATTCGTCGTTTCTCAGAACAGTTTTCAGAAACTGGTTTTTTGTTTTCCCGGGAGATTTTCTGCAACCGCTCTGCACGGAAAAAACAGAGCAAGCAATTACATGGTGATCGTGAGAAAAGGAGGAGAGGAGGACAAGAACAAGAGGAACAGAGGAAATTACAGTAACAAGGGAATGCTACTGGGGAAATACGAGCTTGGAAAGACACTCGGGAAGGGTAATTTCGGGAAAGTCAAATTTGCTAAGAACGTCGAGTCCGGCCAGTCCTTTGCTATTAAGATTCTGGAGAAGAATAAAATTATTGACCTCAAAATAACCGACCAGGTTCTTCTTTTTTTCCTATTAATCTTAAGTTTTGTTCAAAGTTTTAATCTTTAATTAATGGGTTATTTTTTTCTCTTTCAAAGTGTTGATCTTTTTGTTAAAAGTTTAATCTTTCTCTAATGCGATTATTCATAAACTTTGGGTGGGAATTATGGATCCTGCAATCCAAACTGAAATTGGCATTCAAGTTTTTGTATGTTTTAGAAAATTTTCCCATATTTTCTATTCTAAACTGCTATAATTTACATACAAAGAATCGAAACTCAAGTGTGTCAGACTGGCCTAACCCATATCTGCATTTTTGTTAGTTTCAAATTTGACGAAGAAAGTAACAGAACTGAAAATTTGCAGATAAAGAATGAGATTGGAACATTGAAGCTACTCAAGCATCCCAACGTTGTCAGATTACATGAGGTACGACAACGCTACTACAACTCTGCTAATTGTGTTCTTCTGGTTTAAGTCAATTATAATTGTTTAATCAATAGTTTGATAATCATGATCAACATAATCCTTAATCCTCCACTAATTACGGATTTACAGCATACTAATACTTTAATAGTCACATCGGATCATGAGTCCATTGGTAGGATGTTTGGTTTTACTTGGTAACATTTTCTGATGTTTTACCACGTGTACGTGCTGATACGCGATTAAAATAGCATTAGTAGGTAACCCAAATGGACCACAATATTTCCCATATGGCCTCGGTCCCCTATTGTTTGTTGTCACTTTCAAGATTATGCTTCGCATGTTACTTTTTTTTGGCTATTAATTTTGGGTACGTTTAGTGGGCTAGCTGAGATTGAATTTGGTATTTTGGACTCGTTAGGCTATGATTGAAGTTGTGTTTATTGTTTGATGCAGACAACTCAATTTAGTTTGAGACAGGTTGGGGGTTTTCTTGCTCGGGTAGTTGTAGGAACCTTCTAATAAAAATTAAAACGAAAGGGGAATTTGATTTTATTTAGTATTACTGTCTAGTGGTATTTTTTTACTTGTAAGTGAGAGGTTTTGGGTTCGATTCTTCCCAAATACGAATTTGAACCATATTATTATTGGTTTATTGTAAGGCTTAGCTCATTGCTTTTTTTTTTCTTTATCAAACACTTCATTCTCTTAGTATAAATAATATCATTTGTTTAAAAAAAAGCTCCCCTTAAATCAGCAATCCCCGCTCATCAACTCAAAACCCATACACGTGACACCTACAGTTCAAAACAAATTGGAACTTGTAAACTCACCCTACCGCCCACTAACGACCTGCCACACCTTAAAATTTAGGGTAATACTAAAAAGACTAAATTTATAAACTAAATGATGTGTTATCAATAGAAATAAACATGTTTATCAATGCTTAAGTAATAAACTAATCATCAATTTTCATGCCATTTAGTTTTCAAAATTTTGTTTACAAATTTAGTCTTCCTACCCTAAATCAATGAAGAAGATCACAAGCAAAATCGAAGAAGAAGATCGTTGAAAAATCAAAGAAGGTGGTTGATAGCGAAATCAAAAATCGCCTAAAAATTAAAGAAGAACAACGAATAAATTGAAGAAAATGATTGATGACCAAATGAAATAAGACGATCGCGCAAAAAAAAGGAATTCATGCGGATTAAGGAAATCGCGGAGGTTGACTTGTAACTCGTGTGTGAGAGTAGGATACACAACCCACCTTATTTCAAATTGATACCCTATCGGTCATAACATGTCCAAAATACATATCCCAGCCATTTTAATTCAATATAACCTGTCACAAATACATATCCTAGCCATTTTAATTCAATATAACCTGTCACATCTATCACACTGGACTAAACCTTAAATCACACATTATTACACAATCTTGCGTTTGAGGATCCTCTGCCGATCCTCTTCGTGAGAATCACATGGATCACTTCAACAATCAATTTTTATCAGATATTGTTTGTGTTCAATGTAAAAAAAAAATTCAATATGATTTCTGGCCGCAAAATGACAGATGAAGGGACACGATGAAATAATCCTTAAAATCCTCACAAAGAGGATCTGAAATAGGATCCTATTCCATGTTAGTGTTTTGTTTGTTTGTATCACTGGTTGATTTGATTATCCATGATGGATTTGGATCTCATCCGGATTCAAATTGTGGAGATCATAGGGATCCTCACATTTTAACCATTCATCGTGCATCTTGCGGTTAGAAATTATTTAACTTTTTGTATTTGTTAAATTAAACATAAATAATACCTGATAAAAATTGATCGCACGATATATAATGAACAATTATGATATGAGGATTCTTAGGATGCCTACAAAATGGATCTGGAGTGTGACATCCCACATCGCCCAGGGGAGTGATCCTTATATGTATATTCTCATCCCTACCTAACACGAGGCCTTTTGGGAGCTCATTGGCTTCATGTTCCATCGGAACGCATTCCCATGATGGGTGACCCCCTGGGAAGTTCTCGTGTGAGTTCCTATAAACAAAACCGTGAGGGCATGGTCGGGGTCCAAAGAGGGCAATATCGTGCTACGATAGTGGAGCGGGCCCTGGAAGTGGTCCACCCCGGGCCGGGATGTGACAATTGGTATTAGAGCCAATCCCTAGCCGAAAGTGTGCCGACGAGGACGTCGGGCCCTTAAGGGGGTGGATTGTGACATCCCATATCGCCCAGGGGAGTGATCCTTATATGTATATTCTCATTCCTACCTAATACGAGGCCTTTTGAGAGCTAACTGGTTTCGGGTTCCATCGGAACTCCGAAGTTAAGCGAGTAGTGCACGAGAGCACTCCTATGATGGGTGACCCACTGGGGGTCCAAAGCGGACAATATCGTGCTACGGTAGTGGAGCGGGCCCGAGAAGTGTTCCACCCGGGGCCGGGATGTGACACGGAGAGGATCCTCTCCATCCATGAAATGTCATTGCTCTTTCTTCGATCCGATTATTCAGCGTAATTGAACATTGACTCGTAATTTTAAATTGTGGTTTGATGACCTTGTCAAGGAAGCCAGCTTGATGACCAATCAACTAATTACTCAAAAAATTTATTAGGTTATAATTTAAGAAGAGAAGTGTTATTGACACTTTAAAAATTTCATTCTACATTTTTTACAAATGTGTTTTTCTTTTCAAATATAGAAAATTTGGAATGTAGAATAAGATTTTTGGAGTACCAATAACAATTCCCTTTAAGAAACTGAACACGCATTATAATATAAGTAGATTTAACGCTATATTTGTGTCGGGTAAGGCGCTTAAAAAATACCCACACAAAAAAACTTCTTTTTGGTTTTGGTGATCAAAGGATTTGCTGATTTTTAGAATTCATATGGTAATCCAATCTATAAATACGATGAGAATTCAAACTTGAATGCACATGAGACTCATTGCCCCAAGTGCATAAAAGCCACGAGTCTACAGTGTTATCATCCCCACTTCCCTGCGGGCTACGGCAGTTCTTGCGTGGAATGATCGGGAAAACCCACCAACGGCCATTAGCTTGTCGGAGTTTAGAATGCGGTCCCACATGAAAGCTTTGTGGTGGATAAGGTCCATCAATGACGTTTAAATTATTTTCACCCACTTTACGTAACGCCGTAACTTTATGCCTATTTTGTCCCCATTAAAATTAAAAACGAAAATGACAGGTGGCTTAGTATATTCATTAAGTACCTTAAAAATAAATTTTAGTATTGTAAATTAATAATAGGATGTACAATAATCGTCTTATGCAATTGTTTAGTATAAGTACCTTCATGTTTCGCTGACTAATCAAGACAGAAATAATATAGTAAAAAATAAATGAATTTTAATAAGAAAAAGAAAGGAAGGCGAGAAGTGTACGTATATTGGTTAAGAATATGCTTTTTGTTAGGCCAAATTGATCCTCCGAGATCAAGTAGGTGTCTCACACACAATTATTAACGAAGAGCTAATCTCATCTAAGTTTTTTTATTTTTTATTTATTTTAAAAATATACGATTCTTCGATTTCTTCTTTATGAAAGGGAAGAAGTAGTTCCAACTTTTGACCTCTTCCAACATTGTCATATGTTGAATTGTGATTTGTCTACGAGAAGGAACGACTTCTTACATACAATCGGCCAAGTATTTTCAAAGAAATTGTTAGTAGCAATAGTTTGTAAAAGATAATAATATAATATTCCTTGTTTCTGATCATTTTTATTAGAGTATTCAAAGCAATGACCAGCAATGCTTCCGTCTGATACTAAATTTGTTCTCATCTTGCAGGTTGTAGCTAGCAAAACCAAGATTTACATGGTCCTAGAATATGTTACCGGCGGCGAATTGTTTGACAAAATTGTAAGGAGCTCTTACTCTAAGCAGCTTCTAACAAAAACAAATTGGTTATCGAACGAGCACATGACGGAAAACATACAAGTTACTAAGTAGTGGTTATACTAATAAGTTTCTCCGTGCTGCAGGCACACCATGGAAAACTTAAAGAAAACAAAGGCAGGAAGCTTTTCCAACAATTAATCGACGGTGTGAGCTACTGTCACAGCAAAGGCGTCTTCCATCGGGATCTTAAGGTACTTCCTGCATTTCCCAAACATTTATTTTTACGATATGGAGCCAAAACAAACTGCATGGTGTTCCAGTTTGCTCACACTTTCAAATATTGTATGTTCTGGTTGCAGCTTGAAAATGTTCTTGTTGATGCCAAGGGGAACATAAAGATATCGGACTTTGGCCTCAGTGCTTTGCCCCAACATTTTCGGGTACATTACTCTTCCAACCAAATTTTAAGTGTTAAGTTTCGCGTCAAGTACGAGTAATTTAACCCTTTGACTGTTTCTGATATGTCAGGAAGATGGTTTGCTTCATACAACCTGTGGAAGCCCCAACTATGTCGCTCCCGAGGTTCTTGCTAACAAAGGTTACGATGGTGCCACCTCCGATATATGGTCATGTGGTGTCATCTTATACGTCATTCTCACCGGATTTCTCCCTTTTGATGACAGAAATCTTGCAGTTCTCTATCAGAAGGTATCAACGAATTCTCTTTGAATCTTTCTTACGTTGAGTGGAGGAACTTTTATTGTTTGCACTCCATCGCTTCGATGCTAATATTTTTAGGGGATTTCAGATCATTAAGGGGGAAGCTTTGATACCGAAATGGTTGTCACCCGGTGCAAAAAACTTGATCAAGAGGATTCTCGATCCCAACCCTGCTACCAGAATAACAATGACCGGCATCAAGTCAGACGAATGGTTCAAGCAGGATTACTCTCCTGTAAACCCTGATGAAGAAGAAGATGTAAACATCGGTGATGAAGCTTTCTCAATACATGAAGTGGTATGAATTCGCAATTCTTGTCCGTTATCTAATCCTTTTCGGCTATCTGTTTTTATCTGTGCTAAAACTGAGAGTTATTTCTTTTGGTATAGCCATCTGAGGTGGAGAAGAGTCCAGAGGCCCGGCATGCGCACACCCATATCAATGCCTTTCAGTTAATCGGAATGTCCTCGTGTCTAGACCTCTCCGGCTTCTTTGAGAAGGAGGTGAGGATAAAATGATTTATCTTCTTGTTTGGCATTGAATGTTTTGATTTTTCAAATGAAGTTGAAAGTTCTTGATTATATCTGATTGCGATATCTGCATTCTGTCTGAGTTAATTTAGGATGTGTCCGAGAGAAAGATCAGATTTACATCCAACCACTCTGCAAAAGATTTGCTCAAGAAAATCGAAGAAATCGTAATGGAGATGGGATATTGTGTCCAGAAGAAAAATGGAAGGGTTAGTATTGTTTACACCCTCATTTTCTACTCAAATAAAAAAAAATATACTTACGCTTCAATCATATAAACTCGTATAAATCATGTCGTTTTCATTTCGATATCGACTAAAATTTCGTCATGTTTTCTCGATATTTCAGTTAAAAGTGATGCAAGAACACAAAGGGGTGAGAAGCCTGGGCAGTCTATCAGTTGCAGCAGAGGTAAAATTTCATTCCCAAACTTTTGGAGTACTTCTTCCCGGAAAAGTATATTTACCGGCATGCATTTGAAAATTTAAGTTTACTTGAATATCAACTGATAAATTATGTTCATAATTGCATCAGGTGTTTGAGATAAGCCCATCTTTATTTGTAGTAGAGTTGAGAAAATCATATGGTGATTCTTCTGCATATAGACAGGTATGCATACCCCCCTCTCTTGCAAATTTACCACTACACCCCTTCCCTCTTGGGTTTCAGGCATTAAATCAGTTCTTTTGGTATGTGCAGTTGTGTAAAAAGCTATCAAATGATTTAGGTGTTCCCTCAACCCAAGAGTTGCTGACCAGCTAGTGTGATTAGAAATGTATATAGAGTGTGTGTGTGTGTGTGTGTGTATATCCATATATTACAATTTTATGTAAATATTCAGTTTTGGATGCAAGACTCGAGTAAATGCGAAGTATGATTCAGATTGCAAGAAAAACATCCTTGTCTAGTTTAGCCCTGAGCACCGGCAGATTGTTTCCGATGTCCTGAGCCCTTCATCTCGGGTTAAAAAATGCTGCAGTAAAACAAAGTAACTTGGTGAACAAGAGAGTACCTGCTGTCTTCAACCAGATGCTAGAAAATACATTGCTGCAATGCTGCTGCCAATATTCTTACCATGTAACCTGAATCAAGCTGCTGTTCTCTGCAGCTTGAATTTTGCCATTCAACGCGTTATTAACTGTCGAATCAAATTTTTAAGTACCAAGTACCAACACATAAAGACAGTAGCCTTCAACGACGGTATACATTCTTTATTATAATCGCAAAGAGAGGGAATACAATGTTGGATAGTTAATTACAGAATACAGATACATCACTCCTCGTCGTATACACTGTACAAATCAGGCTATCCTTTTGGAACCAACATGTTCTAAACCATTAGGACACCTCACCGATGGACGAGAAATTTAGCATATACAGTTGGAAACCTTATATATTTACATGGTGAATGAGAGACTACAGATAAGTCTTCAACCGTATGCAAGCAAATCTAATTCCGAAGCCCTGCTGCTAAGATCTTCACCAGACACCTGGATCAGACTGCCACTGTCTGCAATTTGAAGTTTCTCATTCAACACGGTCTTGCACTGCTCATCTCTTTCCTCGAAATTACGCATAAAGCCAACCTGCAAGACATAGGTAGAAACATAAGTTGTTCAACGGGGCGAATGTGCAAATTCTACACCAGCATCACTATTATCCGGTATTTGAATTATCTCATTAACACCACCCTTTCTCTCCCCACAACCCGAAAAGGAACAGAAATGCTGAAAGAAAACCAAAATCCTTATAATATTTGTTCTTCCGGCTAACTACTCCAATTGTGAAAGACGGAAATCTTTACCTGTTTCTGAAACAACTCAAATTCATCCGAGCTAAGTGAACCATCACTATTTGCATCAAGTAGCTGCATCATCTCACATGCGTCTTCGCCTGGGGCACCAAGCTCTTCCATCACCTCCATAAGTTCCTCAATATTGATCCTACCATCTCCATTCTTGTCAAGAAGGCGGAATACTCGATTACTCTGACTCTGCTCAGTCTCAATGCCTTCGTGATTAATATCTTTAAGGCGCAACGCAGCAAATTCGGCTGCAGCCATCATGATGGCCTTAAGCCTCTTTGCCTGATCATCAACGATTGATTATAAGCCTCCAATAAAACATGCCGAACGTAAAAGACAAACAATCAAAATTAGCAAATATCAAGTTCAAAAATCAAACAACCTCTTCTGGGTCTGTAAGACCGCTTTTGTACAATGAGTGAGATGCCATTCCAGCATCTGCCAACATGTCCATCTCCTTAGTCCTTATCTGTATTTCCATCAACGGCCTACTCCTCCCACAGTCACTAACATCAACTGCCATATGTAAACTCCTGTACCCATTCTTCTTGGGCCTTGCAATGTAGTCTTTTGTCCTGTGAGGCATTTCCTTCCACATGGATCGAACAACTTCGCGGGTCCTGTAACATGCTTGTTCCCCTACCTCTGCCATATCTTCTCCATCTCTAGGCTCCAATATGACTCTCAATCCCAAAACATCATTCACTTGCTCTGGCTTCCTACCATCCTTCAACAGCTTCTTCATTGTGCTATAGCGACTCTTATACCGCCCATCAACCGAAACATCAACCACCATGTCTGCCAACAACGGATCAACTCTCAACGACCGCAACAACTGTTCCTTGTACACATCCACCAGAGGCTTACTTCCAGTCTCATGACTTCTCAACCAAGAATCGACATAAAGGTACGAATGTGGAAATAAGTACTGAAACGAAAGATCCTCGAGCTCCAATGACAGCCAGTTGGCCCCAACAGCATGAGCCAACGGCGCGTGAAGCCTCATTACTTCTAGAGATGTCAACTGCTGCTGATACCGCGGCATGTAATCAAGATGCCGCATCACATCAAGCCTGAGCACCAAGTCCAAAATCACAGCCCTCATATCGTAGTAAGTCAAGCAAAACTTCCTCAATGCAGTTGCACTGTCATCATCTAAGACATCAACCTTTGAAGGGACTTTCATAACCCGCAAGCTCTCGTGCAAGAGATGCGCAGTGCCAGAACCAATCTGGTTCCTAACATCGAGAATCGAAATTGAACGGGCCTCCACAACTGGCCGGAGAATCCCAGCTGAAATTACTTCAGCATCCATCTACAACAATCAAATTTACTTAAAAGTTCATCCAAATTACACAACTGAAGGACCAGAAATTAAAAAATTAAAAAATTACAAAAAGAGAAAGTTGACTCAAACGATCATTATACAAACACGAATTGCTGAACCGATCAAAATCAAATACTTTACAAATATTTGCTGAAAAATAATCAAACATCAACTACATATTGATCAAAAATTTCAAAGAAACGATGATTTCAGCAAATTGGATTTATAAATTCATCGTTTCAGCCAATTTCCCGGAGAACCAGAAGTCTCCATTACCTGAAGGTCGGCGAGGAGGAGAGAGATGGACAGGGCTCTGGAGAGAGAAGAACGGCCATCTGGGGTCAGAGGCAGAGCATGGAGCAAAGGAATGGAGAGCTTGAGAGCCTTGAAGAGCAAGTGGGAGCCGCTGCTGGAGAGCATGCCCATCCTCTCCGTGAGCTCGTTGAACGCCCCCACGAGCTCCACCACCATCTTCCCACCGGTCTGCTCCAGCAGAAACGACCTCGTCTTGGAGAAACCATGCCGTCGGCTTCGCTGGTTGCATTTCCGTAGAGTCAGAGTGAAAGGGAAGATCCGTACGGTAGGGTCGAGGGTTCTGGGTATTGGGTCCTGGTGAGGAAGACGGTGGTGAGGGTGGGGAAGGTAAAGCTCCATGGATGGATGATGGACTGGTTTCTTCGTGGTGGAGAAGTAAAGAGAGGTGGTGAGCAGTGAGGACAGGACAGGACACGTTTGTAATTTTCCAAGTTCTTCCTCATTTTATGCAATAGGATTTTTAAAAGGATAATACTTGGGTCCTGACCGGTAAGGATCAATTTTTGAGATGGACCAATAATATTGAAACACGTGGTACTTTGAATGAATCAATAATAATAAAAAATTACTTAAAGTGCCAAGTGTTTCAATA
>JADOBS010301766.1:0-12642 GCA_015708375.1 Cydonia oblonga
TTTTTTATACAAGATCCAACTCTTATTGGCAGGATTTGATCATTAATTCTTTTATACTCGGTGCTACGTATAATTGTAGAAGAATTGTTTCCTATACTCTTAGACACTAATTATAATATTAATATTGTTAATTAACTAGTAATTCCCCCTGAAAAAGAAATTCATATGTCGGCTTGTATTATTTGGTATAGTCGGAGGATGATGGGCTAGGTGGGAGGAGGAAGAAGAAGGGGTTGAAACAGAAGATAAAGAAGCAGCTCCCGGGATCAACCACGACTGATACAACTTACAGCACCGCTGGCACCACCTACCCAGGAGGGCACCAACAGGAAAAGGGGATGGTGGACAAGATCAAGGACAAGCTGCCGGGTACTGGCCACAAGGATGACCCCCACTACTCAACCACAAGACATACTACTACGACCACAACTCCCTCCGGCGGTGCCACCTACACGGAGGAGCACCACGAAAAGAAGGGCATCATGGACAAAATCAAAGAGAAGCTTCCCGGCGGAAACCATTAGTGATATATAATCATTCCTGTATTAATAAAAGCCTACAATATGTATACAGTGGTTTAGTGTTGTTGAATCGTATAATAAGCTAGCGGAGCCTGGTGCGAGCTCAGCTCTGGTGCGGCTAATGCACCGAATACTACGCAATGTCGTTTGTCTTTGTGATATGTGATTTTGTCTGTCGTTTATATTAATATATTTAGTGCTCGTTCGATGTGAATCCGGTTTAACTATTGTTACAATATTGGTTTAATAAGATCCTAGAAATGAGTTGCAATAAGAACATGAACATGTTATTTAGTTTGCCTCTTGCAAACGCCTCCGCTGATATCAATATCAAGTTCGAATTCCTCTCTCACACAGCTGCCCACCTAGAATGGTCACTCGCTCAATGGTCTTGTCACACAAGATAAGCAGGCAGTTTCGTTTCTTTTCATTCATTCATTGATTTGAGGTAGCTGTAGCTTGCCTTCAAGTCCATTTCTTTTCATTCATTCATTCTTTGATTCAAGGTTCATTCATTGATTCAAGGTGGCTGTATAGCTTGCTTCCAACTACATGTCCTAGCGATAGAAGCTAGTAGCATGAACAATCCAAGTTCTATTATTTTTTGATGTCGGGAGTTGCTTTCAAGGTATTGATAATGTGAGCTATACGACATGTCTAACACTATTTTTTCTGTCGGGAGTTGCTTTTGTGGCAATGTGAGGTATACCGTATACGACATGTATACAGAGAGAGAGTGGGGATAGTTTTACAAATTATTAAAGTTTGGCAAACGGCAAGAACCCTACTGTGACATGCATGTTTTGTTAATTTGCTTATATAAACCGACCCAAATTGTCAGACTTCATCAAAATCAAATCCTCATCGAAGCATATTCAAAATTTTCCGAGAAGAAGAAAAGGTTTCATTGTGTTTTTAGAAAATGGCGCATTTACAAAATCATCAATACGGGGCACCACCCACCGCCGCCTGCGGCAACTCGACTCAGGGAACTGACGAGAACAGCAACCCCCTGGTTCCCCGAGTGGACAAGAATGTGAACCCACTTGGTCATCACGGTGCTACTACTGGCATCACTCCTGCCACCACCGGAGAATACGGTGCTCATCACAAGGCCGTTGTAACCACTGGCTATGCTGCCACCACGGCAGGTGGTCACGGCACACTTGGTCACGATTACGGCAGGAAAGAGCACCATGGTGTCACCGGCATGCTTCATCGCTCCGCCAGCTCAAGCTCTAGCTCTGTAAGTAATCTCTTTTTCCCATATAAAGATTTGATCTTAATTTTTCCTAGGATTTTGTAACTTGTACCATTATTTTGTCTAAAAAGATTAGACCTTGCTAGCAAAAGGATTTAGACTTAATTAAGTACATAATTTCCAAGAAAATGAATTTGTGTGTAAATCCTAATACAATTAGCCAGGATACTAATGGTATTATGGGTAAATATATACAATTATTTGTATCATCTCACTGATTAAATTAGTTTCATATACTGTATTTTGTAAATGCAAATCAACATGTCACATCTTATTAGAATTGACTATAGTCACTAGAAAGAATAATATTTGCATTCCTCTCTTGGGAATTTAGCTCATTTTCCCAATTGCGTATCTTCACCCTAGAAGTTTCATAATCGAGGCCATTCAATTTCTAAATCTTAATTTAAAGATTATCAATCCTTACAAAAGTTCATTTAATCGAACATTATTTAGTCATCCAAATTTATGGAATAAACAGACGGTTGATCTTTATAATATATGTTACTTGATATCTACACTGTTGATGCATGTGATATATTTGAATGACTAAACGTTATCATAATCAAATGATTTTTCTACACTGTTGATTTATGTGATACATTTGGATGACTAAAAACAATATTCTATTCAAATGATTTTTGTACCTATAATCTTAAATTATCCTATTTAAATGATTTTTGTACACTTGGGAAGATTAAAAAAATTAAACGGTTCTGATTATATAATTTCTACGGTGGAGATAGGTTATGCAAGCATATTCAGTAAGGCATTCAATTCTTCCGGTGGATTTTTTTATGGACTTGGTATTCCAATTTCAAGAGACATAAGGAATGTAAAATTTCCCTTGAAATTGTTAACTTGTATTTTTCTCTTGGTAGTTATATGTTGGGAATTTAATTATTGTGTTGTAGTCAGAGGATGATGGACTAGGTGGGAGGAGGAAGAAGAAGGGGCTGAAACAGAAGATAAAGGAGAAGCTCCCAGGTTCAATCACAACTGACACAGCATACGGCACCACCGCCGGCACCACCGACCCAGGAGAGCACCACCAGGAAAAAGGCATGATGGACAAGATCGAGGACAAGCTGCCGAGTACTGGCCACAAGGATGACCCCCACTACTCACATATTACTACGTCGACCACCACACCCTCCGGCGGCGGCACCGCTTACACGGAGGAGCACCACGAAAAGAAGGGGATCATGGACAAGATCATAGAGAAGCTTCGCGGCGGACACCACAAGATATAAATACAGTGGTGTGTTAGTATTATATCGGTCGTATAATAAGCTACTGGTGCCTCTGGTGTGAGCTGAGTTGTTTGTGTGGCTAATGCACTTAGAGCACTACGCAATGTCTGTCTTTGTGATGTGAAACTTTGTTGTCTATTATGTTAATATATAACTGCATTGGCTGAAGCATTTGCCTTCCATAGATGATCATATTACTCAAAACCAGCCTTCCGCCATATCAAACATTGCACTGTAATCTTCTTCCAACAATCATTATCTGCAGGTTCAATCTCCAAAAGTTCCCGCAAGAGCATGTCCCGCTGCCTGAACGAATGAATGAATGACGCGCCGCACATGAACCAATGACAATGCCCTGTAACCTAGGACGCGCCGCACATGAACCAATGACAGTGTCCGAAATCCTAATGTTCTTCATGATCTTAATGGTGGAACCAGAATCTGTACTGAGCAATGCATATGCTAAAGCTAGCTTTTCACTATGAGACATTAATATACGAGTCTTTTCTTCGTCTCCCACAGCATAAGCGGCCGAATCCAGGTTTGCCTGGTAGCCATGAACTTGTAATCTGTCCAGAATGTCATCCAACGTCATCTTAATCTCGGTGTACTCTAGATGGGTTGTTTCACCTGCACAGAACTCATGAGTTACCCCTTTGTTTGTTTCAACCCAGCATAAGACCCAATGACCTGAAATACTTCTAAAGTACACTATTAGTCAAGGGATTTTAAGGAGTTTTCTTGAATTTTTTTCAAAAGATGGTTATAAGGTGGATCAAGGCTAGTTTGGTATTGTTGTGATTTTTGAAAAAAAAAAAGAATGTTTCTACTATGTTGTGAGAATAAATAATTGTAAACTACAATTGTTGAGTGTTTGGTAAAATGTTTTAACAAATTACCAAAAAAAAAAATCTGAGTGTTTGGTAAATTTAATTTAAAAAAAAACACTCTTTTTTTTTATTTTACCAAATATATTCCATGTTTCAAATATTTTAATAAGTTATATTTTTTTATAAAAGCACTACAATTCCAAACCAGTGCTCGAGTTGCAACTTTTGGTATATTACAAGGTCAACATTGACACAATAAAAATTAGGAGGACTAAAATAAACTCGGCGTAAATTAGAGAGACCAAAAGTGAAATTTTGTATTTGTTAGAGACGGGATGAGAACGCTGCGTTTTGTTACTCCCTAATCGCTAGACCCTTTTCTCTTCGCACAGTGCCAGCACAGCACAACAGCACTCCTCTCAGCCCAAATTCCTCCTCCAAACGACGACGTATCGACTCTCCTTCTTCTCTCTCGTTTATCGGAAAAACCAGGTAATCGTCTCTCCTCTCTGGTTCTTTGATGATATGATTGTCGTCTTCTTTTTCTTTCATTTCTGAAAATTTTGAAGTTGAAAGTTTTGAAATTTTAATGGCTGAGAAAAATTTGGGGAAGAATCAGACAATTATTTCAATTTCATTTCGCGATTGATAATATGAATTAACATCTGTTTTGGCGAAATGGGCTATTTCGATTTTATTGAAAATTTTGGGATTCATCTTAAATTTTGCACCTTAATTTGGTTAGGAGTTAAATTTTTTAATTTTATTTACATAAATTAATTATTCGTTTATGATTAGGTTGATTTGAGCTAAATGGATAGTGATTCTCAAAAGGAATCATTAGAAAAAAGCGACAATGGCGAAGTTTTCGGAGAAATTGATGAACTGAGAGTAGGAATGGAGGTTAGTGATGAAGCTGAGGCGTACCAGCTATGCAACACCTATGCCTTCAACAAAGGTTTTAGTATTCGGAAAGGTCATCTTCGGAGAGATTCGCAGAACAATGTCCGGCAGAGAGAATACACATGCTCGAAAGAAGGGTTTCAAGTAGATGAAGACTTGTGTGAAGCGAGAAAAGTTCGAAGATTGGACACGAGGACAGGTTGCAAGGCTGTGATTCGGTTCAATGTGGAAAATGGTGCATGGAAGCTCTCCTACATTAATCCAATTCATAATCACGAGTTCGCTAGGCCTGAAGAGCGACAGTTTCTGAGGTCGGGGAGAAATATACCAAGTGTTCGTGCAACTATACTTGGCAGCTCTAAGGTTGATGGGAGTATACGACCAGCAAAGTTGCAATCATATTCGGGAAAGGAATTTGGAAGTGCTGAGAATGTCAGGGTTAGTAATAAAGATTCGCATAATTGTTTGCAAAGGGGGAAGGATGAATTGATTGCAGGGGATGGACAAAGCTTGATAAACTATTTTAAACATAAACAGATGGAGGATCCGAGTTTTTTCTACAGTGTACAGGTGGATCAGTTTAATCGGATCACAAATTATTTTTGGAGAGACGGTAGATCGAAGTTGGATTATGATTGCTTTGCAGACGTTGTATGCTTTGACAATACGTTTCGAACCAACAGCAATCTAATTTGTGCCCCATTTTTGGGAGTTAATCACCATTGGAAGAATATCTCATTTGGTTGTGCTTTTTTATTGGACGAGAGCACTGCCTCATTTACGTGGTTGTTCGAAACATTTTTGGACTCAATGGGAAATAAACAGCCAGTAACCATTTTCACGGATGAGAATAAAGCAATGGAAAAGGCAAAGGCAATTGAGATTGTGTTTCCGGAGACACGCCATCTGTTAAGCAATTGGCAAATCTCCAAGAATGCTACACAACATCTTGGTAGTCTTTATGCTGATCCTGAATTCAAGAAGCACTTCGACAAATGCTTTTACGATTGTTTTACTGAACAAGAACTTCAACATGCCTGGGATGACATGATTAAAATGTTCAACCTTGAAAGCAACTCGTGGCTAAAGATGTTGTATTCACTTCGAGAGAAATGGTGTCCAGCATTTAGCTCAGATGCTTTCTCAGCAAATATTGGATCAAACCAGAGGGGTGAGAATACGAACACCATTTTCCATCAAGTTTCCAGAAAAATAGTGGATCTTGTTAGTTTTGTACAGCACTATGATCAAAAAACAAAAAAGATGCGGTTCACAGAGTTGGAAGAGGATTTTCGTTGTAAAAATGCGAAGCCTCGTCTTAGAGTAAATAGTAGTATATTTAAGCATGCAGCTACTGAGTACACTGTCAAAATGTATTCATTCTTTGAAAATGAGCTTATGAGCATTTTTGGGGTGAGGATGGTGGAAGTTGGTAATGACGGCAACCAATATATTTATGAAGCAGTCGAAGAAGGTCATCAAAGAGTCTTCATGATTTGGTACAACTCTACTACATCCACAGTTTCTTGTTCTTGTAAGTTATTTGAATCGATGGGCTTGTTGTGTCGTCATGCCCTCAAAGTGTTGGATTCTAAAAACTTTACAAGCATACCGTCACAATACATAGTGAAGAGATGGACTAGAGAGGCAAAAAAAGGGATTGTGGTGAGTAATAAGTTCAGTAAGTCATCAGATAGAAAGGCCAACTCTGCTCAATCGTTGCGCCTAAGTGAGTTAATGCATGAAGGAACGAATGTTTTCAGTATAGGCTCATTGTGTGATTCGGGAAAAAGGATTGTCAAACAAAAGTTAGCGGAGACCATAAAGTTGCTGGAAAGTGATGAGGAAACTACCTACATGCTGGGAAATTTGAGCAAAGTAGATGACCAATCTGCTCGCGATATGTCTCTTGATAATGGGAGTGTGGAATCCCCCGGTTGTGACAGCTAAAGTACAAGTCTCCTAGATTTGCACTTCATTGCATAAGATGTTCAGAATGAAAGGTTAGATTCTTATTTTTCTTCTTTTGTAGAAGCAATCATTGTACATCGTTTTCTTTTTCTAGTGTCGGTTCATTGATGTTAGATGTATCCGGTTATTATATTTGTTGTCAATACTGGAGTTTGAAATCTATAATTTATCTCGGTTAATCTTTATATACTTTGTATCGCCGTTAAGTGCTATAGTACATTAATATTAATGGATTTTACTGATCTGAAGTAGCATCTTTTCACTTGTGCGCCTGTTATAATTTAATTTATGTGCAGCTGTGCCATTGCTGTTTAGAACAAACTTGCTGTCTTGGCATTTTATTTCTAGGTTATGTGGTAATGAAAACTTAAGAGTTTTGGCTAGAAATGAATATAAACCCTTTGAGTGCTTCTGGAGTCTGGACACAGTTGTTTCTCGACTTTTATTAAGCACTGTGTAGAAGAGTTATCTTGATTCACTTGCAGTATGCATGGCACAACATACACTGCTATGGTGACATTCTGTGCCAACGATGCAAGGCACGTGGAGAGAACCTAACACGTTTTTTTGTTTTGTTTTGTTTTGGTTTTTTTATTTTTTTTATTTTTTATTTTTTATTTCTTCAATGCAATGATAACTAACACGTCTTTGTACTATTGGCAAGAGACGCCACACTGGACCGGTGCCAGGCAAGTTTGAAAAAAATCAAAGAATGGTGATGATCATGTGAATGACTCGCACATTTCATCTTTTTTGGTAAAATTAAACGTGAACATGCTATTTAAACTGGAACTGGAAGGTCGGGAAAAAACACAAAGGTGGTGATTTGACACTCCCAGTTAAAGTTTTAAGTATTACTCTACAGTTATTTTTTGCTGTCACATGTCGATTCTGTGCTTATGTCGAAATCAGGGCGTGACAAGAAGACTAGACACAAGAACAGGTTGTAAGGCTATGATTCGATTCACAGTGGTAATGGCGTGTGGAAGATCAGTCACCTCAACCCAGATCGTAATCACGAAGACAAATTCTTCGATCAGGTCGACATATACCGGGTGTGCGCGCAGCAATCCTTAGCTCTATTGGTCGATATGAGTCGAAAACCAACACCATCGTATTCCTACTCGGGAAAAAGATTCTGGTAGCGCGGAGAACGCGCTAAATTAAGCGTCTCATATTTTAAATGACTTTCAACTAATATATGTTTTGCACATTAGTAAATTTTCACAAATAAACCGCTTATGAATATGGTCGAAAATAGGACTAGAGGGATACTTTTCTTCTTTTCTAGAATGATGCTAAATTGTGGTTTATATACGTGTTTTTTTTTTAACAAACGATATTATTTACACTAAGAGGAAGATGGTAGGTTTAGCCTCATAATGAGCTAGAAATAATGTGGTTCAAATTCACCATTGGCGAGAATCGAAGTTAAGACCTCTCACTTACCAGTGAAGAGAAATATCATTAGATCGTGATACTAAGTGGCTATACACGGTTTATTATATCTCTATTTTACGTTAGTTGGTTCTTTTTTTTCTCTTTAGCAAAAGGGAAATCAGAAGCATGTTTGGGACAGCGATCAGGTGCATCGCTCGGAAACCAAAACCTCCGATGAAACCCATAGAGCTCAATACCCCACCTGAGCAGACACAGACCATCACCAGGGCCATCTTCGACATCGTCAAGGAGCACGGTCCTCTCACCATTACCGAAACCTGGGATCACGTCAAGGTAATCTCGGTGATTTCGTTTTCGCGTACCAACTGTTTGATGAAATGTCTGAGTGGTTTTTTCTTTCAGGAAGTCGGGTTGAGAACTTGAGAGGGTTGCCCATCCTACCCGCCCATAAATATGATAAGAGTTAACAAGCATATACGCTCATAATGCAGTAACAAGAGAGTTGCAAGCATTTCAATGAGATGCCAACTTTTACAATCCCATGCTATAACAAAATCGATCATGGCATTAATGTCAACCTTTTAACAAGCTACAATTCGATCATGCCTTAATATGCACATAATGTACAGCCCTATTGGAAAATAGAAAAGTGAAAAACCAGAGGGACGATTATGTCGCCATAAAAGGAAAATCGACCTACTTAAGCGCTGAAATCTCGACATGAGGAGGAGAAGAGAGCATGTGTTAAGAATCTGAGTGGCTGTTTGATTTGCGCAATACCTCCTTCAGAACTGCAGCTATTCTATTTGCCATATGGTGTTCTAGGAACCTTTCTTTGACCCTTTCGTAGCCTCTCTTCCCCATCGTAAGCCTCCTCTCAACGTGAGTGGCGAGTTTTACCATATTATTCGCGAGAGGAGTGATCCCTGCTTTCCCAACAGGATGCAGCAAACCTGTCGTTCCGTTCACTACAATCTCTGTGGTGCCACCTGCCGCTGTTCCCTGATAAATATTTTATTTGAAGAAAAAAAAAGACAATGAAATGGGTCAATTTGATAGGCAGCATCAGTATTAGATATTACGCGACATGAAAAGGAGGAAGGTTCATTACCAATACTGGCAGCTGAAATGCCATGGCTTCAATAGTTATCCTACCAAAGCATTCTCCCCGTGCCTGTACGGAATGAAAAAAAAAAAAAGAGGGATGAAAATGGATATTTTAATAAAATTTAAGTAATTCCAACAACATTAGGGTCAAACTTGAAAAAGAATAATCTGAACACCTATTTGTATGTATCTTATTCTTTATTCGTTGGCTGGTTGGGAATTCTATATGCATCAAAACAAGACAGAATAACACAATAATAAAAGAAAAATGCTTCTCATACCTGCGAATTTTGAACAAGGACATCAATTGCAGCCAGATACGGAGCTACAGTCAGAGTTTTGTCTACAAAATGAACACGATCTTGAATTTTCTTCATCGCTACAAAGTTCCGTAATTCATGCTCGAACTTGGTATGAGCAGTCATGTCACTCCCCACAATTACAGCATGCATTTTTGGCAGTTGCAGCTTCTTCTCTTGGATCAGTCGCAAGCTTTCATAGAAGGAACGCAAAAACAAATCCTGGCCTTTTCCGCGCGAAACACCTATAGACATGAAGTGTAATTTAGTGCTCACAATGTATGCATAAACTAACCAGAACATTACTTTTTATTTGCATATCCCCACGGAAATTAACACAAATTTCACAAGCATACTAGAAACAAGATAAAGATAAAAAACAAACAAACTGGTAAATTCATGGTGAAGCATTATAACCAAATTCAATCAAACCATCAAAACAGACCAAAATACATACTGTTAATGATGGCAAATACTAGTTCTTCACTTCGAACTCCAAGAGACTCCCGGACATGCTCACGCAAAACCCGCTTTGCTACATTGTCCTCAGCAACTTCCATAAGTTCCTTGCTGTTTCCAAGGTGAACAACAAAGGTCTCGGGCATTTTGATACTGCAGAGAGAAAATGAATGCAATAGTAAACCAAATATTGATATAAAAAAGAAAAAGGAAGAATATTTGAAGCCTACCCCAAACGCTCTCGAGTCCTATTCTCCCAATATTCTGCTGTTACATGTGAATCTATCATAGAACCTGCAACAAGTGGGAGGTGCTTAACATAATCCAATTTGAAGTAATGGCCACGCATTTCATGAATCCACCACAACAATTTTGGGAGAACACGGGGAACATTTTCCCTAAGAACAACATCCAACCATTTCCCAGAAACTGCGGTGTTCAGTACAACCAAATCAGCTTTGAGAGCTGTATTTACAGTTTCTTGGCCATTTTCAGAGAGGACCTAGAGATGTATAGAAGCAGTATTAGAAACATGGAGAAGTTACAGAGAAATCTAACCTATCAGAAACAGGAAATGACACACAAAGAAGACCAAGCCAGACAAAGCCATAATATAGATCAAATCAGATAGGAAACTAGATTTACTTAGCATAGTTTCCTTAGTAAGTGGCCAATATAGTACGGTTGGACAACAGAATGCTTCCAAATCATGAAATATTGAGATAATAAAAATAACTACGTAGAACAAAGACAACAACTATACTGCAAAAGAAGATGTCCAAAATAATCTCTTAAAAAGTTAAAAAGTGAAATTTGTACCTGCACTCCTCGGTCCAACATCTTATGCTCCAAACTGTATGTTGCTGCATCTGTATCTGACGATTTCATGGTTGTAACCCAATAAACTTCAGTGCCAACACCTCTCAATAAAAATGCTAGCTCCATCAACAACAAAGGTCCACCTGGAAGAATGTTCAATATATTATCCCCTCAGTAGAGTTTGTAAGATATAAAGAGCAGAAATTGGTTGGATAAAATATACTCTTCAACCAGATATCTGGTTAAGGAGGAAGATAGCTTTCATCATTTGTGGTACTACTCCATTTATTTCAATATGCCGACGAGTGTAAGTAAATGTAACAAAAAGAACGCATCAACATTAGTAAAAGTTAGTCTGTTGACGCCTGCAAGAATATTGACTCACTCGAACCAAGGACAGAAGTTTCTCAACTGAAAAAAACGAGCATTCTTCAAAGAACACATTGTATTACAAAATGCGTGACGGCTCAAGAACAAGATTACCCCAATAAATAGGTTAAGGTTCAAAAGACGACAAATATTTTCAAGTTGAGTAGTAATATTTTCAAATGACACATCAGTACACAGAATGGACAAATAATTCATACAACCCTGCTTCTCGGGTTATTGAATTAATTAAGTTACAAAAATACATGAATAGTAGAACAATACAGATGCCGTCTTATAAGAATCAACAATTGCATAGAAAGTAACGTACTCCGTTCTTCCGTTCTATAATCTTGACATCACATAAATCCCAAATGAAATCATTGATTAAACTCGAACAAAATGGAAAGGCATGCAACTGCACCAGGCCATGTTTCCAAATTCACAAACAAATTAAACTCAACTGAGATGAAAATGTATCAAACAGCATTAACACGCTAAGGAACCAGCTACCTCTTCATAAATACTGGAATAAAACAGGAAATTTAAGAGTAATGAGGCACAGGAAAGGACTTATTGTTGAATGGGTTATCGAAAACCATCCAATAGTTCGAAAACCAGTTAATGCTCACAGATTCCACTGATACAAGTGATGTTTTTCATCTAAAGCCGCTAACTTTCTACGTTTGTATAATCTAATAAGTCATTAAAAACTTAACACAACTAATTAAACACGATTAATATATAAAAAAATGCATTAAATTCATAAAAAAATGATAACAATATAATGGAGACAGAGAAATTACCAGAAAGAGAAAGCTCGTGGGAGACCAAGAGCACGAGCTTGGACTTCATGAAGCTGAGGGGGCTAGGACTGGTACCAATGGGCGCCCCCAGCGGAACCCTCTTATCGACGACGTCGAGGCCGCCGCGATCACAGGTGTCAAACGCGGCTCTGATGAAGAAGGCGATCAAGGTAGAGAGGGAGACCATGACGAGTAAAGCCAGAAGCCACCGCTTCTGCGCCGCGACCCACCCGACGGAATGCTTGGCCATTTCTAGGGTTTGAAAGTTCCGTCACTGCGAATCCCAGCGGCATAACTCTAGGGTTTGGGTTTTCGACTGAGGCCGGTGGGGTTCGTACATTTGGCTCTCTGAGATTGAAGACGCTTGTAAATAAATGATAGTTTCAAGGTTTTGGTCGAAGCTCCGATGGATTTTGGCGCTCAAATTTGTGAAATTAATGGGAAAGTTTGAAGCTTTGATCGTAATTCTTCTGTTCGATTGTGTTTTTTTTACAGAGAATCGGAGCGCGGAGCTCGAGGTTGAGAGGTGCTGCTTCTCTCTCTGTGTGGGAGTGTTTGGAGGCCTTTTTGTTTTTGTTTTTTTGGAATTTCCAACTCTTTTTTGCTTTTCTTTTTGTTTTTTTTTTTTTTTTTTGTTTTAGGAATT
>JADOBS010301767.1:0-12646 GCA_015708375.1 Cydonia oblonga
CTAAGTCGGATTGCATATGATCGGGCAAGCCGGCAAGGTCACAACCTAACCCAACCCACCTAATGCTTAGGTTGAGAGCGGATTGGGCTTCAGCGGATTTTTTTACTAATTTAAACTTGTCCAGTTAGGATAAAATCGAGTTCAACATAAATAGGTTCAAATTGATCCAACTCGAATTGCACCCTTATTAGAAACGACGACATTCTTTAAATGGATGCACGTTAAAATCTTGAGTTAAAATCCAAGTACAATTTGAAAAACCAGCCTTTGATTCTGCTATAAGTAGTCAAAAGCAATTTTTTTGTTGCCAAAGAAACTCGTCCAAACACACCCCTAGTATTAAGGGCAGGACCAATATGTAATTAAAAAGAAATTAATGGTTTGGAACTCGTATTCTTATTTGTTCTAATCAACTGAAGAACTGAAAATTTGACCCAAAACAAAGAAGAAGAAATGAATTAATAACATTAGTTAACCTGGAGTGCGATCCGTTAGGTTCTTCAATTTAATTTTGTTCGGAAAACAAAGGAGAGACAAGAATGAGCATTAACTAAAACCTCATTTATAAGCAGATTCGAAACTCCAATTAGTACAATTGTTTGTTCCTCATGAACAAAAGTCATAACTTTTGCACAGGGGGATTAAATAGAATCGGATTACCACAAGTAACCAGCCGACCACTCTTAGTGGGATAAGACTTGGTTATTGTTGTTTATTACCATGAGTAACCAGGAAATCAAATCGAATCAATTGTTTCTTCCCATCATGCTCTTAACTAAGTCCAATATCCGGAAGTAGTCGTAAAAAAGGGAAGACTCCTTACCCTCCAGTCCATCACGATGGTGCCGGTTGCTGCCTGCTAGATTGTTGCACGGACTCCCACCAACCACCAGATCAAATCCACCGAACTCGCTCATGTACTGCTCAAGGCGATCGCCATTCAGCTGCTGCACGTCGACAAGGTGCTGCAACCTCCCCTTCTGGTTGGTTTGCTCCCACCAACTGCTCACAACATTTCTGTTCACTTCTGATATCTCTACGGAGACAACGTTCTTCAGCGGGACACCAAGCCGGTGAAGGGCCACTTCAGCCCCACCAATGCCAGTAAAGAGGGAGAGGACGTTGATGCCACTGGGAAACATATCCTTGAGCACAGACAGATGATATGCCACAGTGTCAACCTGCAACAAGTTCAAATCATAAGTAAAATGCTAATGAAACTTTTGGGAGAGATTAAAATGCTAATGAAACGGAAACATAATTCATTACCTGGAAGGAATTCCCAAGTGACTTGTATCTGTCAGTCCGGCTTATTCCCCTTGTATGGTTCTTTGGGAACCCCAAAAGCATCTCCACCTCATCAGGCTCGAGTGGGGCGACCTTGTTTCTCCCTACCCACACCAGATTCCACTTGCGGCATTCATCAAGGACATACTTCTGGACTCGCTCCGGTGGTTCCCCATCATATTGCTCAAGAGCCTTCCTGATCCTCTCAGTCAACTTGGCACTCGCAATACATGTTTGCAAGCAGTTTAGCTTTTCTCGCTTGTCCCAAGAAGGCCACCATTTCCTTGTCAAGGGAAATGCCTTGGATATGGCGTCTGGGGGCTGTGGCATGAGAGGAAACCTGTTCTGGATTGGGAGATTGTGGACATAACCTCTCTTCCTTGCAGCAGCACAAAAGTACTTTGAGTCCACAAACTCCGGCTGCACATCATACAAGAAGCGGGAGATGGTGGTCCAAACCCCTTTAGGAGCTAGTGCAACATTCTCATAGTAGAAGTATGGAGGTCCTACAGCTGCCTCTGGAAGAGTCCTATGTGTCAGCACATATGAATCACTTGGGGTGCCAAACCCAACCATTGGATTTGGGAGATGAACTGTCTCATCATCATCCCCTTGGTTTCCACCAAGCCGCATCTGCCTCTTTTTCTTCTTTAGCATCTCAAACTCAAGAAGTTTCCTCTTCTTGTCTAGATGTGATCTAGGCTGTAAAAATAAAACAACAATCATGATCTATAAAAATGATTATGTAAGAAAAAAACAGAAAAAGGTTATCATATTCTATATCAGCAAATACCTTCTCTTCGACTGCAAAAAAGACATCTTCCGCCCGTGCCATTTGAGCAGCACATATAAAGTCAGTCAACTCAGCAACAGTGGAGTCTGTACCTGCAATGTTGAAGGGAGAAATTGGGCTAAGGAAGGAGAAACAGGCAATCAAAATTCTACTAGAACTGAGAAGGAGACTTGAGAAAGTGTGGCATAGGCTTAACTAGCAGAAAGTGGTTTACTGCCCAGAATCCTAGCAGGGCATATAGCTAGGAAGGATGTTTCTTTGGCCCCCAGATCATATATAAAAGACATTCTAGTCAACATAATCCAACAAATTCTTCTGACTATGCATTTGGTTCGTGATAAAATTATACCAAAAGTAAATAAACAACATTTTACAGGATATCAACTAAATCATCCAAATCAAAGCACAAGTAGCTAACTGGAGATGTGGACATGCATTTGTGGGCACACAACTATGATCCCGGCTACCCACAAAGGAAGCAATAAATTTTTCAAATATTGAAGGTGAGATGATAGACTCTAAACGGATGTACTTTTATCTATTCTTCTGGAGTCTAAAGTTATACCAGAAGTAAATAAGTAGCATTTTCCAGGATTTCAACATAATCATCCAAAAAGAACCAAAGCATAACTAACTGGAGATTTGGACAGGAAAATGATAAAAGCAACACAAACCAACATTATGCATATATATAAAACTAAACGTATACCACATCTTTCAATTGCTATTGAGGCCTCCTCACTTGTGTACCCCATATTGACCAAGGTCCGTATCTTCCCTTTCTCCGATGTAGGATTTATAATTTCCTGCAAAATAGGTAAATGAAATTTCTATGAGATACCCACATGTGTGACATGTCTTTGACTCTGTCACAAACCCACTATCCTGTGTACATTGGCATATTAGCACATAAATAGTACGAGACGCAATTTAATGATATTGGAAAGCGATTTAATATTTTTGTTGTTTGAAGGATCGGGGAAACAGAAAATGAAAAGCTTAGCAAAAAAAGGGAAAAACCAATATAATATACAACTTATTAGTAAGGCCAATGACCTACCTCGGTATCAGAAAAGCCATCCAAGTCTGAAAAATCATCCAGAAAGCTATCATCATAATCATCAAGAGAGAAGTCATCGGAATCAACTCCATGCGGTTCTACTTCCTGCGGTGTTTCTACTTCCTGCGGTGTTTCTACTTCCTGAGGCGTTTCTACTTCCCGCTGTTCTTCAGGGGAACTCTCAAGAGCCTGCAAAAATTATTATCAAGAAAACTCTCAGGGCAGGAAAACTTGTGTTCTTAAGATATGCGACCCATTCATCTTGATAATTCCTTATAGAATCGCATGTGATTTTAATTTAACAGAACTCACTTAATACTAGTCAAGATAATACAATAAGTAAGGAATCCAGTCTTACAGCCATAATCGGCAAACAATAAATGTAAATCCTTTAGTGCATGGACTAGTACTAAGTGCTGTTTTACCAGACTCACAAACCCAAATAATCAATATCGTAAAAAATAAGTATCTAAAACAGAAATCTTGACTCACTGAATATGTGAGGAGGGTTTCCAGAATTGAATCTGTGTTTGCTTCTCCTGGATATTCCATCAGATTGGTGTTAGCATTCATATGAAAAATTTTACTGAAATGAAATGATACAATGATCTAACCATGTTCCTGAATTGCTTTGACAACCATCTTTTCAGAAAATCCCATCCCCACAAAGTGATCAAGAACTTTGGTATTGGAGGGACCAGCAGATGAACTCCCCTTCAAGAAGAAAAAGGAATTGTGTGTTAATTATGTAACAATATTAATATCCCATTTAAATAATCATCAGATATCCTTAAATGTTTGCAAACTCATCAAAAGTGATAAAAGTATAAAGAAGTAAATTCAGAAATTTTCAATGGAGAAATGCCTAAATATCACTAAGAGGCATTATGTGCAGTTAATTACATCCACAACAGGGAAGTATTTCATCTATGCCCCAGATGACACTATGAGTGTATAGATTGTTTCAGCCATCTCCAAAAACATATTCAAATCAAAGAAGAAATTTCAGAACTAACGCAAAAATGTTACCCCAGATATCACAATAGCTTCTCCACCAACTGTCAAACTTGACGTAGACAACGTAAAGTTCTCAATTTCCAGCTCATCATCAGTATTCCAGTCAAAATCATTACTGCATTCACCATCCTGCACAAGTTTATATTATACACGTAAACAATTAAAAGAAGTAAACGGACTCTTTTTACATATAGAAGAAAGGACAGTTTTAGTCAACTAAGGGTCACTCAAACACTACAACCATAGTTCACCAACAAAACAACTCTAAACTAGCTAAACAGTCCAAATCGTAACTAATACAAAAAACCAAAAAATCAGCTGCCGAATTCCCACATGTTTGGAATAAAAAAAAGGTCAGTCAAGCCCAACAAATTGAGTAAATTAAAAATGAAGAGTGACTAAACATTAGCAAAGGACTAAATGAAATGAATGAATAAAAAATTTAGTCAGAAAACAAATACCATTTCTCTGTAAGCTGTGTTTGGCCCACGCAGCTGTTTCCAAGCTGTCCAAGTAATACACAGAAAGAATAAGTGCCAAACAACTGCAAATTTTGATTATAAAAGCCAATAAATATATTAATTACCCAACTTCTGCAAGAGGCCTTATGGTAGACAATTGAGATTGCACATTCATGACCATGATGTATCGTGTACAGTTAGAATTGGAGTTGACTAGTACTTGACACGATACAGCAAGAACACGATACGATGAACAGTGCCCTTTTCAAAATAAATTCAAGACTCCCGAAACGGGCGCAGCATACATTTCCAAGAGTACAGCATCCACTACGCTACAAGTTCAAAACATCCCTCAGCATGCTAAATACACTCAGATTTTGCTTACATTCTTTAAGCACGGCCAAACCTGTTTGAATAGACCCAACCACATCCCCCCCAACCCCAAAACATACTTCCTAATTTCAGGATTTGAAAGACACCATAACATCCACAAAACCCTAAAGCACCCATCTTTCTGCAATACCAAACACAATAGAAAACAATCTTTACTCTCTAGAAATGTAAGCCGTAATACCCCATTTGTTTATTTACACAAATTGAGGCAAATGCAGAAGAAAATATTTCACAATTTCTCCTCCCCTCAAATAATGAAAGAAAAACAAAAATTCTAAAACCACTGTTCCATCCCTTCATGTCCTACTTTTCTCGGCAACCAACAGTGTATTTCATCAGTAACATAAAGAAAATTCCCAATCTTTCAAACAAACACAAAATAAAAACCCTAACCAACAACAAAAACAACACCACCAGTAAATACCCACAACTCAAAATTGCGATTAAAAACAAAAAGGAAACAGCTTTGGTCGAAGAAAGCTAACCTCCGCGGGAGGGGCCTCTCTGATAAGCTCTTCTCGTCAACACCGGCAATGCACTTCGCCTCCGTCAAAGCCTCCCCTTGCGGCCTTGCACGGAGAATGCGAAGAAAGCTCCGCCGCCGATATGAGAACCGGCAGAGGAAACTCGCCGGGAAACGATAAAAGCTCGGTGGAGGGAAATCTAGAGAGAGAAAGTCTATGAGTCTAGAGAGAGAGCCGTTGCAGGTCAAATCATAGAATTGCGGAGACAGTCTCTGGACATATTCGTAACGCGAACCAGAGCGCTGAGGAGGAAGGAAGATGGGGCGGGCGCCAGGTGCGCGCTTGGAACCACGCACAACGACACGCCGTTGGGTGAAATTCTTTCAAATACTCCGCTCAATTTAATCGGTTTATTTTTTAATATTTTCTTTTTACGGAAATTTATAAATTAGTCCACAAAAATTAGCTTCCGGTCCTCTCTCCACATTGTTTTTAACTTTTTTCAACCTTCTGGCGTTATGTTTTGGAGTGCAAATAGCGACTCTCTTTTATTTAATCGATTGATATATGTTAGTGGGAACAGCAAAAGTGGGGTCCATTTTATGGAATTTCTGCTTTTGCTTTGGTTAGGTGAGGTGGTAAAATGTGGTGAAATGAGCAAGTAAGTTAATTTCATACTCTCGAAAGTATGAAATTAAGATTCTTGTTGCTCCCTAGTGGATGGTGACATAAGCAAAAGGTGAGAGAAATAGATATTCTATCAGAACAGTTCTTATCTCAACCACTTTTTTACTTGTAACTCATTACGTGACGAGAGAAACAAATATGTACAATTCTTATCTCAACCACTTTTTTATCTTTGACTCATCTAATCACGTGATGGGAGAATCTATATCTAACCTAATCATGTGATGAGAAAAAAGACACATGAACTTGCAAAACATGACACCGAATAATCTTTCCATGTCAAGAGATTTAACATTTCACTTCTTACTTTTAACAACTTTTATGTAATTAATCAGGAAATTACAAGAAGCTAATTTTCAAGATTACCAACTTTTAGTAAACAGAAGCAATGTAGCTTAACAAGAATCATAATATTTTGTGGTGTTAATATTCACAAAGTGCAAATAATTGTTCCTAATTTGGATTGTAAAATTGCTCGGTTAATTATTTATCTTCCTTTCGAACATGTTTTCGTAGGTATTTTTGTGGTCTTTTCTTCCAAACGTCACAAGCAAATCAAATCAGCCATCACGGCTAGCAAATATTGGCCGATGGCCGACGGTGACGTCGCCACCGTCGGCTCTAGCAGTGATCAAATCAACCCACCTGAGTTGTCAAATTTACAGAGAGAGAGAGATTCTATTAATTAAGTCGATCAACTTAGTACATACATGATCCATTCACTCATCAGAGTCTTAGTAGTGTAATGTGCCGGATCGAAAAACCATAAAAACAGCGAAGGAGGTGGCATTACAATGGTACGGTTGATACACATGGATTTGACTTGGCGAGGGTTATCTAGGTACCTAGGAAGGCACATTGCTTTCGGGCATGCTCGGGTACCAGTTTGGAGAGAAGCTCAAGAGTTGCTCCTTTCAGCTCTGCATAATCAATCATCATTCGAAGCACACAGTATCAGCAGCATGTATGTAAATGGACAGGCATATGCAATCACAGAAACGAAGAACAAACCTTGGGGCTTGAAGTTGAAGAGCGGAGGCAGAGGGCGTCCATTAGGAAGACGAGTAATAGGATCACGGAGTTGGTCAAAAAATGGGTGGACAAGGGCCTCGAGCTGCCAAAATAAACCATTACAGTTGATACTTTGATATTTAAAACAGACATAAAATAGTTCATTACACGGAGACAACGTGATTTGCATTTCTTATTAATAGGGGAACAAAAAGTTGAACACTCAGTATCCGTTCAGATAGGATGGGGAGAAGGGAGAGAGAAGATATGTGAAGAACTAAATCCTCACTCCTCATCCTTTTACAGTTTGCGCATAACAACTTTGAAAGAAAATGGCTACTTACAGCAGTGAATCTTAGGCTTGGAGAATATTGAAGCAGTCTTGACACAAGATCTACTGCTTCTGGAGGCATGCGCTTGTGGAATATCTGCATGCAAAGATGATCATAAGAACGAAAATAGCATGCAAAACTATCACAGAAGAAATGCAAAATTCTCTCAGCAAGGAAGCTAGAAACTCACTTTGTGCCAAGGGTGAGCCTTGATTTGTGGGAATTTGAATTCTGTATAATTCGGGTTCATACATTTGATTTCCTCACGAGTTGGTGTGCCCAGTACCTAATTACATAGAAGCAATGCTAATTCAGTTCATATTGCATAAGGTAATTGATCAAGATTTTGAGTTGATCACATGATGGATACATACTTTCCACCGTGCGGAAGGTCACAAGAACTTTACCTTAATAATCTCAACAAGTTGATCAACTCCACTTTCACCTGGGAAGAGAGGCTACAGCATCGAGGATCGCCATTAACAAAGAGGGAATAAAACAACCAAAAATGTGAATTCGTCTTCGGCTAAAAACTAAGAGAATAGGCAGAACTTTTTACAGTGTAGACTACCTGTCCAAGAAGCAGTTCAGCAAGAACACAACCTACAGACCATATGTCAATGGCAGTAGTGTATTCAGTTGCTCCAAATATGAGTTCAGGTGCTCGATAATAACGAGAGCAAATATATGATATGTTTGGTTCGCCTTTGACCTGTCATGGATAATGATGAAAATGGGTCAAAGATACTTAGCGTCATCTGCATGAGCATGAAAAAGAACACAAGTACAGTAATGCATTCAAAACTGTTATGGGGATGCGGATTTTGCAATCATATATGCGTTGTATATTGCTCTGAAACTAATAAACGTCTAGACTAAGATATAAGACTAGAAATAAAGAATACCAGGACTTTTGCACTTCCAAAATCACACAGCTTAACTTGATGAGTATGGGGATTAACCTGAAACAACAAATTGTAGCAGAAATACAATTCAGCATAAAAGAAGTAAGATAAAAAGAAAAGGTAGAAAAGAATAGATATCCAGGTACGAACCAAGAGATTCTGCGGCTTAATGTCCCTGTGGCATACTCCAATGCCTCCATGAATATATGCCAGAGCTCGACAAATCTGACAAAAATGAAAATCGAGCAAACTAAAGTTACCAAGAGAACTTTTGATAATTGACTCTACGACTTACTGATATTTCCTGAAAATCCCAATAGCTTTGTCATACATGTTTAGGTGGATGATAATAAAACTACAGCCATTACTACAGAGAGTCCAAAGAAGAGCAACTACCTGATAAGTATACAGTTTCACATATATCATAGGCATCCTCTGATTGGCCTTGCTATAGTGTTTTGACACACGATAAACAGTCTCAGGTACATATTCAAGCACGAGATTCAGATAGAGCTCATCCTTATCCGTTGTAGAAAAGAAACAATGCTTGAGCGATACAACATTAGGATGGTCAAGAAGACGCATTGTTTGCAATTCTCTGTTCTTGTATCTCTTGTCTTGCAAAACCTTCTTGATTGCAACAGTTTCTCCAGTTTCTAGGCATTTAGCCTACAAAGTGATTTGTGAAATTCAAGAAGGGTTAGCCTTCCTATTATAAAAGTTTCTTTCTCTTCGTAATAACTAGCTTAGAAACTGTTATGCAGACATTACCTGAAATACAATACCAAATGAGCCTTGTCCAACAACACGCTCTGCCATGTAACTTATGGTCTGCACAATGAATCAGAGAGGATTTAATACTAAGAGCTTCGACATGTCAGATATGAGTTTGAGATACTGTAACTTAAATATATAACCGGCACTATTAAATGGATCAAGTTTCTAGCATGATGTATTATTTTAACTTGTAAGGACACAAAAATTGAAACTCTCCTGTTTGAGGTTAAACAAATACTGAGTTGTGAGACCTTCTATGCCTTTTGGTTTTATGTTAAATTCATCCGTTTGTTGAAACTTAGATATTATGTGCTGACCATGGCCAGCCATAGTGAATGTCTAACTGGGAGTTTATGAGCACATGGTTTCTGTATATATCATCTCAGTAACAGAAGTTGAGGTTCGAACCCAAAACCAATTGGAAACATGGGAGTGGAACCTCCTTATAAGCCTATGCAAGGTTCCCTCAGCATTCCCATGTGCGACAACTCTTCACCTCCACACATGGCCCTCGCGTGTGGCTACACTCTAAGCCAAACACATGAAAAAACACATATTCGGTGACCTGCTTTAATACCTTGAAGGAAGTTGAGATTCCACCCCAAAACCAATTGGCAACGGGTGGAGGAGCCCAACTCCTTATAAGCCTATGAAAGGTTCCTTAACTTTCCGTTGTGAGACAACTCTTGACATCCTCATAATCAACATATGCTACGAGTTCAACAACCACAATATCCAAACTAATCCTAAAATTTACTCCCCACGATAAAAGCAAAGAATATCCTTGAATTCATGTCACAAAACAATGTAATATAACCATTCCTTAGTTCTACATCTCAACCAGAAGCAATCCAGCAAAATGCACCTGTTTCGGCTGACCATTTCGACCACCGATCGTAGTCACAATAATGTGCCCCGTTTCAGTTCCATTCCCATTCACCACAGCTGCTTCTATTTCCTAACAAAAAAGAAACAAACTTTCAACACCAAAATAAAATCACAAACAACTATACATATATCTATAGTAAAATATAGAAAAACAATAATTTAACAATAAATAACCAACCTTTTCATCTTTGATCTTCATGTCATTAATCTCCTCCGGCAACTTATCAGCAAACATCGCGTTGCCGCCCGGAATTGCAACCGCCGAAGCAGCAGGTGCTGTACCAGCTGAAGCCATATGTATCGTCTACTCTATAACCAAAAGGCTCACGCTTTCACTTTCTACGGAAGTTACTGAACTTTATAACCTGAAATCTCGAAGAACAAAAATCAGAAATCAGAACCTGTTTGGTTCCCGAGAAAATTACAGCTGAAGCCTGAAACCAAACCTTTGGAGCTGCAAGTCGCTCGCATTCTGCATTCGCAAGCTCGCCGATCCGAACAACTCGAAGACTGAGGAGCTGGGCGAGAGAGAAACCCTAGAGATTCTAGAGAGAGAGAGAGAGATGGTTTTCGCAGTTTCAGAGACGTTTTCTTTGCGAGTGTTGACTGAGGGAGACCCCCCTTGGATCCTCTGTGCTTTCCTGATTTCTGAACAAACAGTGGCGGGACCAACCGGTTTTATCAAATCCAGTTATGAGTTAGTTGATGTCCATTGTTTTGAGAACTGAATTTAACACGTGGCGGTGAGCTGGATGATTTGCTGATTTGGCGTGTGTGCGTGTACACTATAGTGTAGTATTGGGAGTCCGGATCCTCGCCGGATCCTCTTTGTGAACGTGAATGCAAATTTCTTCCCCTTTGATCTTGGACAAAATTGCACCCACGAAACAATTAACATTTTTGGTCAAGGTCAAAAGCCTCACGCGCCCACGATAAATGAGGGGAGTTTTGGCCGAAAAACCTCTGATGTCAAAGTTAGAATTTAGAGAAAAAGTGTTTGAGAATTTTAGAGAATTTTAGCAAGAGACTTGGAAGTAGTTTTTGGAGATAATAGAGAGCTATTTATAGGGATATGGCCGGCCCTATTAGGAGAATAGGGACCGGCCATTTGGGGTATTTTTTTGTGCAATTTGTAGTTAATTAGCCGTTAATAGATTAATTAGGTAATAAATCCATTAATTGACTAATTAACATAATTTGAAAGAAATAATTTGGGAGTTACCTTGTGATGAAGATTTGATGAGGATGGATGAAATAGATTTTGAATTGTTACATATTTTGGGCACTTTTGACTTGGTTGAGGGATGATTGTTTGCTGCTCGAGCGTTGGAATCCCGATGTGCCTCAAGGGTATTTTTGTTCTCTTTTATTCAAAAAACACACGTGTCGCCTTGTGATTATTTTTTGGTTCACAGTGAGGATCTCGGGAATCTATGAATCGTGTCTATTCATCGTACATCGTGTGGTCATAAAATCATTTTAAATATTTTTATTTTAAAATAAACATGAACAATACTTGACAAAAACTGACCACACACATGTACAATGAACAAATACGATTCGCGGATTCCCAAGATCTTCACTAAAAGGATCCGAAGAGGATCCTATTGGTAGTATTGGGTCCTTGGTCCATGTATGAACACATGAACATTGATATGTTAATCTTTTATAAAAAATGAACAACTAGTGGCAAGCCACGGTTATCCACTATTTTCGGAGGCCGAGAAGACTCACAAAGACACGAGGCATTTTAGCCTCCCCTTGGTCATAAGTCTAGTTTCCACAGCAGCAGTGTGGTTTCGAACACATGACCTCTAGTTTTTAATTTGAAGGAAACCTCGCAATCCGTCATGTACCACTGGGGCACCAGCTCGTGGTTAAGTGAATCTTTTTTTTTGTTGATAATATTGAGGGTTGGATGCATCTAGGCCTGACAACAGAGTTGTGTTTGTCATGTTCGTATTATTTTCATGTCATACTTATTATCTTCACGGACCTGTCGTGTCAAACTTGTTATCTTAACGAGTTATTAATAGGTTACTCGATAACGACACGACTCGTCAACATGTCATATTGTTTCGTGTCAGGTTAACAGGTCATGCAAGAAATTATTATGTCTAATGTCTAGATCTGGAAAACGATATCTTATCGGATTCTTAATGGGTGATCCAATAATAATATGATTCGTTAATGAATTCTCAATAAGTTAACTCGAAATCTGTTATTTTCATATCATACATATTAATTAATAGATCGTGTAAAAATTATCTACATTAGGCTCAAGAAAGTATTGGGTGCGGTTCTGGTTGCATAAGTTTAAGATTTAGTAACAACCATTGAGAATTTGAGATTGATCTAACGGCAATAGAGACCCGTTGTCGTTGTTTGAATACGGGCTCAGCAACATGCTACTGCAAGCCCACTAATTCCCGGTCCAATTAGCCCAATACGAAGCCCAAATGCTATCCTGTTTTTTATTTTTTTTTATTTTTTATTTATCACTGTTTTATTTTTTTATTTTTGGTCGAATATCATTGTTTGATTGTTTGTTTTTTTTTTTTTTTGGGGTCC
>JADOBS010301768.1:0-12648 GCA_015708375.1 Cydonia oblonga
TCCGAATTACGCTTGGTTTGTGCTCACGTGTTCATAAGGACACGTATGACCTAGAAATATATGCAAGGTGATAAAAAGTGATAAGGACTCAAACGTCCACAATTTAGTCCGTCAGGGGTATTTTCATAATTTTCTAAGGTTAGAGAATAAAATAATATTAAATTTGGAACGTGATGTGACAAATGAAGACTGTATGGTGGTTAAGAAAAAAAAAACTCACATGTGAAAATGAAAGGATTGGAGAAGATCAATGTGCAGCAAAAAGGAAAGTAATTTATGTTAAATCCGAGGAAATCAAGGTCTATGTCCACCAAAGAAAAGGTCCACAAACTTTCGAGAGAATTTCAAGAAAGATCATCACATCGAGAATTTTCAATGGGCAAGAATCAAAGTCAATCAACCCAAAAAGGCACGAACATACCAAATGAGTTTATTTTGCAAACATCATATAAAAAGACTAAAGGGACTGGAAAAAGAAATTTTTTTTTTTTCAAATGAGAAAAACTTACAAGCCAAACCCATGGGCATCGTACTCTCTATCCCAATTCATGGTTTGAAAGTTTGATCTTACATGATCTCCTTGCAACACGAAGTTTAACAGCTTTATTGATCTGTGTAATCGGGCAGTTTCTGATGAGCTTGGACGAGTGATTGAAGTCTACTCATTGCTTTACGATTAGTGTTGCTTTATTGTAATATTTTTAATCTAGTTTGCAAGGATCCTTTTGAGGCCGAGTTTTCTATGATATGTATTATTTGTAATACCCTTTTATCAATGAAATATCGTACTCTTCAAAAAAAAAAAAGAAGTTTAATATACTTTATTGTTCTCATTATCCTTTATTATTGTTTCAAATATGTCTTAATTTAATGCTATTTTGATTCAATATATTTTCGAGTTATTTTGCTTTTAATTGTTAGTTACTTTATGTAATTTAGATTCTTATCTTTAGTTTTGTTGTTTCTTTAGTTTTGTTGTTTCTTTAGTTTCATTGTTTCTTTAATTCATTTAATTCACGTTCATTGTATCCATAAAATTCGAAAATTTAAAAAAAATGCAATTGAAATCTAACTATCCTTTATCCTAAGGAAGAGAGAGGACCTAGAAGAAGAAGAAGTTTCTTGCATGGTCGGTCTATCTTCCAAATTAACGATGTCAAATTGGTACCAGGCGGAATATCTTGTAGTTTAAATTCAATATGCTTGGCTAACTAGTCATCATCACCAGTCAATTAAGATCAGATTTGTTAGTTTACCAAATGCAGGAATAAACAATTATGCCTAGTTTACTAATGTGATCCTAGTTAACTAAGGTTCAGTTCAGTGCACATTTAAACTTTGATAAACTTAGTTGAAAAAACATATCTATTTGCAAGTTAAAAGATACATGTAGCATGTACATAAAAGTGAGATTTGACAAGTAATAAATGACTTTCAACAAGAGAAGTTTTTGGCTGGAAAAACCCACCTCTAGATTAAAAAATCCGGGACTCTCCATTGAGTCAAATTCACTAATGCAAATAAGAATAAGTTTCGCACAAAATTCAATTCCTAGATCTAATCTATCGAGCAACTTTACCTTTGTGCAACTTTACTTTGCATGGGATGAGGATTCATTCGGTCTTCATGAGCTAGTAGCTCCTCATGAACTCTTCAACTTGTGGCACCAAAAACAAACATAACCAATGCAAATGATATGATGATGATGGTTATGTGAAATATGGATTCAATGACTAGTCACTTTCTTCAGTCAAATAGTTGAAAGAAGAAACCAATGTGAATCCAAAAAACTATGTTTTAAATGAAGATTTAAAACTTAATACTAGACTATAAAAATAATGCAAAACTACTTCTTAATGATTGGGTGTTTAATGCCTGAAGAAGGTTTGACAGTTAGGGTTTCATAAATGAAGAAGATGCAAGCTTAAAGCTTTGAAGACACACTCTCTCTAAAAGAAAGTTTGAACCCTTAGGAAACAAATGAAACCCCAAGCCTTAGTTAAACCAAAGGTAACTTGTTTACATTCAGCCAATAAAGACAAGGGACATTTGTTGGTAAGGAAAAAGATCTGGGCAGACCAATAGCTAAAAACTGGCTACCAGCAAAAGAGTGTCAGTCAACCGATGTGGGCTGTCTTAATTTGTATGCCCAGCTCACATAAAGTCAACATGTGACAAGACAACTAAACTAGTCAGACTATAACAAGAATTTAGACCTGAAATGCACATGCATGGACCAGCCTCTGAGGAGACGAGTCACAGCCTTGAATGCATAATACCACTATTACTAGCCTAGAAATAGAGTGAAGCCTAAAACTAGATTGAGCATGCGTGGTACTATTACAAAATTGACAAGGATAGTCAAACATTAAAGTCTAGACTTCACACATGGTTACTCAAGTTGGCCAATGTGTCTTTTTTGTCAAGTGAAATACCAGCTAAGAAAATAAAATGGCGGTTTCCTCTTATAAAAATAATTCATAGTTACTTACAAATTAAAGTAATAAATAAATTAAAACTTCTAACCTCACACCTTATTCGATCTCATCCCACCTACCCTCTTGGCGGTCTTGTTCGTAAGCCTGCATAAACAATGAGGAGGTGAGCTTAAACAGCTCAATAGAGGCTTCCAACAAAAAATTGACCATACTAAATTGTGTCATGACATCATACAATCAGGTATCAAATCACTACCCGATAAGATAACGTTGTGCATAAAAATTGTGTCAATGGCAGATTGTTAGGGTTTGTATCCGATTTCAGTTGCGCTCGTCCTTGGGTATTTTTTCCCTAATTTGATACCTAGATATATTTTTAATGCATTTAAGAAAAACAATCTGTTTAGTCCCATTTTTCCAAGTATTATGTCATTTTTCAAAGGAAAGTATCATAATAGATTGATATTATTATTTGTCATGCAATATATGTATGTTTAGGGTATTCCACATAGATGAACATAGGAGTGTCATAGGCATCATGCTGATCAGTTGGACGCCTACCTGAGAAAAATCCAATTCGCTCCAATGATAATTAACACGACAAGCAGTAAAGGGAACGCTGGAGGATGCTTCGGACTCTTCAATAGTGAATCGAAGAAGATGATGGAAACCACCATAAAAAAACAACAAAACAATCCCAGTTCCTTGATCCATCTTCTTCATACGTGAAAAGAGTCTCAAACTACCAGTATATTAGATTACTCATAAAATAGTGTCTAAACATGTTTGACACCTTATAAGAAGATAGATCAAGGAAGTGGGACTATTTTGTTGTTTTTGTGGTGGTTGCCCTCTTTTTCTTCGCATCACTATCGAAGGGTCCAGTGCATCCTTCGGCGCTCCCTCTATTGCTTGCCGTCCTAATCGTCGTAGACTCGTAGGTGCAATTTGATTTTTTTCTGAACCAAGCATCGAAGTGATCAAGATGATGCCAATAACTGTCTTATGTTATTCTACTTTTACTACCCTAAACATGCATATAGTGAATGACAAATTATAATATCAGTATGTTATGATTGTTTTTCTCTTAAAATGACAAAATACTTGGAAATATAGGATTACCAATTTTTTTTTTTTTTTGGGAAATTTGAAAAAATAACCAAAATTTGAACCTCATATAGAATTATAACCACCTTTTTAATTTTATGATAATTATAACCAAAATTTAATATGAAAGTACTAATATAACCATAAAGTTCTCCAATGAACTCCACTTCTTTCTCGTCCATAGTCCACCATATACAATCAGACCCAAAAAATTGACATTTTGTTGTTTGCTTTTGGAGTCACAAGTCTGAAGCATACACGTGGAAGGAAATGCAGCAACATAAATTGATTTGGGAATGGTTTTCTTTGCGTCTGGTTCCGTTTTCTTTCTGGCTTTTCTCTACACTACCGTAAATATCCAAACTTCTTCCACCTTCAGAATATGACCTAAGCAAAGCTACATTTGGGATAGAATTGTAGACTTGGCTTTTGGGTTTCATTTGAACTCCTAGAGATTGCCAGCAAATTTATGCTAATGAGGCAATTTATCCTCAGTGAACAAGATATGAAGACATAAGGTTTTACTTTTTAGCAAAAATATTGAAGCTTTCTAGGATGCCACACTATGTGAAAAAAGCTAGGTTTAAGGGTGTATGAGTACTTTTCTATCAAGTTTTGGTTATAATTGTCATAAATTTAAAAAAGGTGGTCATAATTCTATATGAGGTCCAAATTTTGGTTATTTTTTCAAATTTCTCATTTTCTTTTTTAAAGCATTAAAAACATATTTAGTCATTAAATTTGGAAAAAGGACAAAAACTTGTTCACCTGAATTGTCAGGTATAAACCCTAAGAATAAATCTTAAGAGACCATTCTTATGGGCAACCAAATAAGCTCCATGCCCCCAAAGAGATTACTCCAAATGCGCTTCCACCTTTCAGAACTGGTTTCGTATTATACAGAAGGATGAAATTGAAGGCCACCTTTAAAACATGCAAATTGTTGAAATTGAAGTTAGCCACCTTTAAAACATGCAAATTGTTGAAATTGAAGTTATGTAATATTAGCAAAATGAATCATACGTCTGCTCCAATTGTTGAGTATTTGGGGTTGTAGCAGTATTCTTAGTAGCAATCAAAATGTACTCTTAAGAGATGCTACTCTTCCCACAATAATTCACAAGTAGACAAATATTAGTAAATAATAATTTAATAGAAATAACTATATATAATAAAATAAATAAAAATACAATGAAAATACTCAACTTTTAGGGCGAACAAGTAGGCCTTCATAGATGTTTTAGTAGAAACAAGATTTTTGTTTTGGACGTGTAATCAATGTCCATAAAAATAAATTTCGCTTCTCAAAGATAGTTTTTCGGTGTGACTCTTGTAAATATACACTCACAATACTTAGTCTACATGAACAACTCGATTCTTTCCTTTGATATAGAGAAAAGAACAAATAAAACTCGAACAATGTTTGGAGACTATGTGAAACTCATCATGGGAGAGGAGGATATTGAGATATTTATATAGGAGATAAATAACTCATAATGAAGTTATGAATTTAGATGTTGGAATATTTTCAGACCAAACAACGTTATAACTTATAACTTAATAATAATAACCTATTGAAGGCACAACGGGTATAACGTTTGAAATTGAAGAAACTAAAAACAATTTAGATTCTTGATATGGCAGCCACGGGCCCACCTAGTTTCCTTTATTGAATGACATGTGGATTGACATTCAAATTTAAAAATAAATAAATAAAAACTAAAATAATGAAAAGGTGGGCTCAGGTCCTCCTCTCCCTTTCCTCGTGCTTGCCTAGAAACTCCTCACAAGCGCCCTCCCCACCACCCTCCCCAATGATCCCCAACCTCAAAAGACCTCGGCCTCACCACCATTTGAGTCTCCAACAATTATTCCAATATTACATTTCCAATTTGACTTATGGATGAATACGCAAGCATACATTTCATGCATGTTTGAGTAATAGCAATGAGATTCCCCAATATCATGCTAAAAATAGCTAGGATTTCCAGAAGATGTCATTTGTTTGATTATAAATAAAAAGGAATATAAAAAATTCGAGTAACAAAAAGAAAAGCAACAACTAGAGCGGGAGAGTCAGGGTCAAAAAAACGATTCCCGACTTCTTTCTCTCATTCAAAACCGTGCATGAGACTTTCGTCTCGCACAACTCCTAAGTGATAAAAGAAAGAAGATGAGATTCAACATCCATCTTCATTTCATCTTCTCCCTCCAGTCAGTAAAAAATTAGCACAAGTTTCTTTTAGTTAGTAGAAAATTAGCAACAAGATTAAAGATTCGACCAAAAGTCAAGCTGAAAAATCACTACCTTACTTAGTGATCCAGTTAAATCAAGATAACTAAGCAATGAGAACCAAAATTCAAGAACAAATCAACAAACTGGACCAGTTACGACCCCGACCCGAGAGATAGTAGCTGGACCAGCAACCCTATGGTAGGATTCTAGAGCCAAAAATAATTCGAAAGATCATAGAGATGACATGTGGACTTTTTCCAAATAAGACAAGAATACCTTCATTAAATGGGCAATGCAACAGTCCAACATCCCTGGAGGCTAGATCAGCTGACTACAATATCATCAAGCTCCCCTGACCATTGGAAGGAGAAAGTCAAATGCATTCAATATAGGAGTAGTTGATCTTATCTTTAATATCTCCTAATTGAAGATCAACTCAAATAAGTAAGGAACCACAATTATATCCAATCAATGATACTTCCAAGATAATCTCAAGATATTATTTAATATTTAATATCTTTGAGATTATTCTTTTCCCATCCATCCTACAAATGAATTATCTTGGGCGATTGGATGCCGCCACATATCAAGTAAAACCCTACACATGTGGCATATGCCCTAGCTCTATAAATACCCTATCTCCACCAATTTTTGGTAAACTTTTACTATACACCTAGCTCTAAACCCTCTATTTTCAGAGAACTGACTTAGGTATTGGAGGTTCATTGGCCAACCACACACCTTGTGAGCTTATGAGGCTTTTACCTTGGTCAACTGTGTTTATTTGTTTTGTAAAGACAATTTTGTCAAGACTGAAAACGACAGAAATATACTACCAGAAATTAATACTTTCATCGAGAGCTTCATTTAATATCTCGAAAAAGGCTCTCGCATCCACTCAAGGATAGAAATCAGAGGATGGAGACCGTGATATGAGCCTAAGATGCCGCTCATCGTGGCTCAACACGGCCCGCCAGAGCAACCTTTCCACCACGGAGCACCATCGGTGTTTATGACAGCAGCAACATCAAACATTGCAGGTGGCCCTGCAGCAGCCCCAGCCCACACGCAAGAGGCTTACGACCCAGTCCAACAAGACCAGAGCCCAGTCCAGGAAGTTGAGGCCGAGGTAGACCCCATACTCGCGCCATATATCAGCAGCGAGCTCAAGCCCAGGCCTTTGCCTCAGAGCAGTAGCAAGCCACAGGCTCGCACCGTAAAGCAGCAGCAAGCCCACTCGATCTTTTTTTTATTTTATTTTGTGTAATTTGAATAAAAGGTTGTTGGAGTTTAATTTGGGTATAAATGTAAAATTAATATGTATGTAGATGAGCATGCAACACATGTAACATGTTTTATTGATCTAACCTTAATTAATAAAAATATTGCATTCATTAAGTCCAATTTTTTTTTCATCCATTAGTATATAGCTAATTAGTAAACTTTTTAATAATTTATGGCTAAAAAGCCCTTGTTAATAAGTAGTAATATGCACATATATGAAAATATTGTTATGAATAATATTTACGGAAATTTTATTTGAACCCATATAACCTCTTTTTACACCCAGCTTATTCTCTACACCCATGTTATTTTTAATTAAACTATCAATATCTCTTTAAACCCAAATTTACTACTTAAATTACCCTTGGAGACCCAATTCAATATATAGAACCATTGAAAAATAAACACTCAAAATCAATGTTCTACAACTTATTCAAGGCGTACATAAAGCAATATCTCTCACATATTTGTCTTGTGCTTAGTGGAGTTCAAATCTTTTGCACTCATAAGGTTGCGGTCCCTATGTGGCTTTTCTAATTTCTTAACCCAACTTAACATTGTTAAGTCTTATGTTATCTTCTACTTGCAAAAATAATCTTAATTGCAAAAGGAGTAACTTAATAACCTAATAACTTAATAACTTAATCAAACTCATCGTATCCTGTTGCCAAAACAATCTTAATTGCAGAAAGACTATACTGCAATTACCTCATAGCCACACCCAGAAATCACCACCTGCAAAAGAAACCCAAATAAGTATTAAAACCCAATAATCAAAGTGAAACTAAGACACATTGTTTGTCACAGCCCGCTCCAAAATTTATTAATTTTGTTGACGTGGGATGACGGAACTACCCTTAAACGTTTTAGATGTGTGTGGTGTACTTAGTTTTGGTTGTGGTCCAATTATTGTACTTCTTAAGCATTTGGACCAATTTTATTTCTCTTAAGTCTAGGGAACTAAAATACTCAAGGTTTTGTTGGTTGGTGACTAAGTTAGGACCACACACGCACAAAGTACCCCGTTGACTCTCTCTCATTCTCTCGGACTGCATCAATTTTCCGTACAAGTGTACGGACGATCTTCAAACTAGCCCATTTCTTCACAGATCGACGTCAAAAGGTAAGATTCGAACTCCTTGCAAGCTTCTGAGTTCATATATGCTATTTTTAGGACTTGAAACCATCGAAACCCCTCAAAACCATAACCCCCGATTTGAGTACTGTTCATGTGGTTGTAATTATGGATGTTTCAAGGGATTTTAAGCTTGTAGGAAGCTTTGGATCATTCTCACGAAGGTCGGAGAAGAAAAACCAAGCGATTTGGACGTCGGGAGACCTAGTTTCGACGAGTTGCAGTTTGGCCGGATTATCGAGGACTTTTTTGGCATGATTCCGTGATTGTTGGGCTTGAAATTGATAAGGATGTGTTCTACTCATTGTAAGCTTCAAATTGATATAATTTCATGAATTTTGGTGCTAAAAGAAGTTACAAGGTTTTAAAAATTTCCCAGTTTCCAGCAACGACGACGGTCAACAGAGCTCGAAGGTATGGGACGATGGAATATTCCGTCAACTTTGATGGAATATTCTTAACGGCGTTGGTTAATCATAACGGAATAGGCTGAGTTTTTAGCGGAATATTCCTTACGGCGTTAACTGTTCCGTCAGTGTGCCAGGCACATGCCTACACGTGGGCCGTGCATCTGGCCGTGCCTTGGCCAGTGTGTGAGGGCGCGTTGGGTCATGAAAAATTATTCTAAAAATATGGGGATGCTCGTGAGGTTGTGTAGGTCATGGTGGTATATTCATTTACCCCAATTGAGCATTGTATGAGAAGTTATTAGTTAGTTTTATTTATGTACTTTAAATAACGTTTATTCAGTTATTTCACATATAGGTGAGACCTACCCTTAGGACAAGTGCAATCAATCGAGGCTAGAAGGCTACAACCCTTATACTTATTAGTGAGTGGGCTTTTGGTTTTCAATATATACCTATTTACTTGATGTTTTTCCCAGAAAATGAATTTGAATGATTATGTTATATGAAATGCCATGCAAAGCATCTACCTATTTTATTCATGCATTAGTAGTTCCATATAATTGTGATTGGTGTTATGGATGCACAGGTAAGTATCAAGTGAGTTATAGAATGGTTATGTGAAATTTTTTGAGAAATGAATGATTTTGAAAAGCTTTGTTTTTGCCCACTGACATTTTCTGTTTTGCGCCCCTCTAAGTTTTAAGTGAGATTGCTTGATGGTGGAACACGAGGACTTAACGGAGGTTCTGACAGATTTTCACCAATGTAGGTTACACCTTTGGGTGTTGTAATCTAGTACTTATCTTGCTTGACTGCACCTAGACTTTTTAGGCTCTGTTGTGTATTTCAAGCTTAAACCTGCACTAGTACTCATTTTAGCTAGTACTGCTAGTACTTTGGTTTTTGTTTATTCATATTTCCTTATCTTTAACGCTTCCGCACAACACTTATGGTTACGTCACGCTCACATGACGGCCAGGACGCCCTGATTTTCGGGTTGGGGTGTGCCAGTTTGGTATCAGAGCCTAGGTTTGCAATCCTGCATATGTTGTGAATTCTCTAATTATTTTGGTGTCTTCTGTCAGAATTATGCCGCCTCGTAAAGTTCCACGTCCTTCTTCTGAGCCTAGTTTCCTTGATATAGCTCAATTAGGGGAAGTTATTACTCATGCTATTCAGACTTCTCTTCGCCCTTCCTGTAGGACTCCTCTTGAGACTGTCTATAATTTGAAGCTGAACCATTTCATGGGAAATGAAATACCTGAAGGAGCAGAGAAATGGCTCAATCATATGGAAAAGACTTTTCGGGTAATGCACAGTCAGGGGAATCTTCCTGCTGAGAGATGGGTCGAGACGACTACTTGGTTTTTGGGTCCAGAACCTGCATCCTGGTAGAGACAAGAGTCTTATCTGCTGACACCAGAGGAAGTTGCTGACTGGGAATTATTTAAGCAGTTGTTTCATAAGAGATTTATTCCTCCAGCTTATATTGATAGTAAGAAGCAATAATTTACAAGTTTGAGACAAAGGAAGATGACGGCAAATGAGTATTATAGGAGATTCACTGACTTGTCTTGTTATCACCCAGAGGTTGCTGCCAATCCAGTTGAGATGCTTCGTCGCTTTAAGCTAGGTACTAAAAAGAAATGGCATTCTATGGTGACTACTACTCATTGTACTACTTATCAAGAGTTCTACGATATTTTGTTGAGGATTGAGGATTCAGAGAATATGCCTAGTGAGAGTGAGGAAGAAGATAAAGAAGGAATCAGAGGAAGAATGATAAAGGAAAAGGACAATCATCTCAAGGACCTCGCAAGACTCAGAGCTTCAAGAGAAGTGAAGCTAGTTCTAGTTCTTCCAGTGGAGGTTTTAGTGCCACTGGTCAGATGAGAGGTGGTAGATTTACTGGGGGTTATAGATTCCAGAGACAGAGAGATTCTGGGAGAGGAAGTGCACCTTTGTGTCGTAGGTGTAATAACATGCACTTTGGGGAGTGTAGGCGGGGGCAGCAGCGGAAGCTTTACATGTGGGTAAATGGGACATAGAGCTGTAAATTGTCCCCAGAGTCAGCAGAGGCCCCAACAGCCTTCTATGCCACCACCAGCACCGTTCCAGCAGGCTCCTGGATTTAGTGGTTATGGTCAGATGGGTCATGGTGGTGCTTATCATTATCAAGGTGATGCCGCTCCTTATGTTTTAGGACAGTATCAGTATTCCCAGGATCCTTATTACTAGAGTGGGTATTCTCAGTATCCTGGAGGGTATACGCCGTATCCCTTCATTCCAGCAGGTGGGTTTCAGTGGTATCAGGGAGGACAACCCTAGTAGGTATAGATTGCTTCCAGTAGTGCAGGATCTTCAAGGCAGTCCGGTCAGTCTAGTCAGGGGCGAGGTGTGCAAGGGCAAGGTAATCAAGCTAGTCGAGGTGGTGGTGGACGACAGCAAGCCTAGGGACATATTAACAACATCACACTTTAGGATGCTCAGAATCATCCTGACTTGATTATGGGTACGTTAAATATTCTTGGTCACTTTGCTAAAGTTTTGATTGATTGTGGTGCTACGCATTCTTTGATTTATCATACATTTTCTCAAATGACGCAACCTCATCCTACACCTCTAGGGTATGATTTAGTTTGTTATGCGCCTAGAGGGGAGAAATGTTATGTTGATTGTGTTTATCCAGGGTGTCCAGTGATGATAGAGGATGTAGTTATGCCAGCTAATCTTATCCCGTTAGATATTGTTGATTTTGATGCGATTTTGGGCACATATTGGTTGCATTATAATCGTGCCAATATAGATTGTTACGGGAAATCAGTTACTTTCCATCATCCTGGATTACCTGAAGTTACTTTTGTGGGTGAGCAAAGTGGGGTGAGACATGGTGTTATTTTTGCTGTAAGAGCAAAAAGATTGTTAAGCAAAGGTTGCCAGGGATATCTAGCTCATGTGGTGTTAAATGATGTTGCTCCTAGTAGTGTGGAGGAGGTTGGAGTAGTCAAGCATTTTCCTAATGTGTTTCCTGATGATTTACCTAGATTGCCGCTAGATAGAGATGTGAAGTTCACTATTGATTTGCTTCCAGGTACGAATCCTATATCTTTGACTCCATATAGAATGGCTCCTGCTGAGTTGAGGGAATTGAATATTCAGTTACAGGAATTAGTGGATAAAAGTTTTATTTAGCCGAGTGCTTCACCTTGGGAGCTCCAGTTTTGTTTGTAAGGAAGAAAGATGAGACCTTGAGATTATGCATTGATTATAGGCAATTGAATTGGGTAATGATTAAAAACCATTATCCATTGCCGTGTATAGATGATTTGTTTGATTAACTTCGAGGTGCCTGTGTGTTCTCTAAAATTGATTTGAGGTTTGGGTATTACCAGTTGAAGATCAGAAATGAAGATGTCCCTAAAACAGCTTTCAGGATGCGTTATGGGCATTATGAGTTTTTGGTGATGCCATTTGGGTTAACTAATGCACCTACTGCTTTCATGGATTTGATGAACCAAGTATTCCAGCCATATAGAGACAGGTTTGTCATTGTTTTTATTGATGACATTCTGGTTTACTCTAAATCTAAATCAGAGCATATTCAACATCTTACTTGGGTGTTGAAAAGATTGAGGGAACATCGATTATATGCTAAGTTTAGCAAATGCCAGTTCTGGTTGGAGCAAGTGGCATTGTTGGGACATGTGATATCTGCTCAAAGGATTCAAGTGGATCCTCAAAAAGTTGCAGCTGTGGAGAATTGGGAGAAACCACGAACTGTCACTGAGGTACGGAGTTTTCTTGGCTTAGCAGGGTACTATAGACGGTTTGTTAAGGATATTTCGGTTATTACTTTGCCATTAACAAGGTTGACTAGAAAAGAAGTTAAATTTGAGTGGGACGATAATTGTGAGCAAAGTTTTCAGCAGTTGAAATATTATCTCACTCATGCACCTGTTTTAGCACTCCCTGATGATAGTGGTAATTTTGAAGTCTACAGTGATGCTTCTCTGAATGGTCTGGGATGTGTGTTGATGC
>JADOBS010301769.1:0-12649 GCA_015708375.1 Cydonia oblonga
TAGAGTCAATTAAATAACATACTTTAGCTTGACCAAAAAAAAAAAAAAAAAACTTTTGTTGAAGAATAAAATGTTTACAAATCCACCGTAAAACTACATTTCCATTATTGACTGTTGATGACGAGGGCACCATCAAAGAAAATGAACATGAATCATAACAGTTACCAACCCCTGCCTGGATAGAAAATCTACCAACTCTAAGATGTGGATCGTCTTGTGTGGGCACGGAGACAAGAAAAAAGCTATCATCTCCTATTTGAATTACTTCGGCTTCTTACGCATTCCCATTCGTGATCTGGCGTATCTGGGATTCTTGTTAAGCAAAACTTGTACTATAAAAACCAACAAATCCAAGGACCGGAAAGGTAAAAAGCAAACAAAACAAGAGGTGAGATACTAAAGGATACTCTAATCTCATGCCTTCGCCAGTTGTTGAAGAGTAGAGAAATGTGCCTTGCAGACGACTCAGCGCTCCAGTTGAGCAGGCAGTATCCTACAAATATAGGGCAAGGCATATAATTAGAATCACAAAGCACGTCTAGGAGGTTTTGCAATCGGGAATTTGGACATTATACTGGTAACCAACACTTCTATAAGACTAACATACCTGCGATAAACTCATACTTCAAACATCAGACACAGAAAGCGACAATAGAACAAACATCAAACTCAGAAAGCGACAATAGAAGTATAGGATTACTTTCAATTTCCAATGTTATCTACAAATGTTAAGCTAAACACGACTCATATCAGTGCTAGTTACATCTCACTAAGCTCCCTCTTGGAAAGACTGCATAATTAGTGTTATTTTTAAGTTGGATGATAGCAATAAAAAAGTACCTGAAAATCAACAAAAGCAACTGGAGCTCCATGTGTGCTTTGCATCTTCAATTTTATGAACCCAGGGCACCTAACAAAAACAATTAAAAAACGCCACAAGTATTACAGATTATACAGATGAAGGTAGATGACAAGAAAGTATAGCTATTAACCTTGAAAACACTTGAATTAGCTCTTGCTCCGTACATGTTGGCCCCAAGTTAGCCACGAAAACTGTTGGACATGGAGTATTATTTTGTGGAAAATGCTGTGCTGAAGAATTATTCTGCCAATGTAAATAAGAGCCAACAACATTCACAAATAGATTACATTTCATGCATATTATGTAACACCTAAGTTGAAGAGAGTGGGATTACAGATGAAAATATGCAAATTGACAAAACACAAAATGATGCACAAAATCCATGTTAGGAATCCATTATTTAAAATACTGAGGCTACAATGGAAGTTTCTTATATTACAATACAATGTGCGATAGGATGTACTCAATACTATTTTAAGGTACAATAGCCTTTTATTTCCATAAAATAATGTCTCGAAGTGCAGCACTATAGTTAAATGCACACACTGTGAAACATGGAAGTGATACACAGAAGAGCATGTATTTATCCATTCACAGCCACCCAAAGAGAAATGCAGCCCAAGTAAAAATTTTGGAAAGCAAGATACTCAGTTACGATTACAACTAAAATCTGACCGAACTGCAACTAAAACCTCCAACATGGAAAGAGAAAAAGAGACGGGGGTTGGCCAAAAAAGAAGGTTAATGCCTGACAAGATAAATATGATATTGCTTAAAAGAATGGAACATGTATATTATGAAAGCAAAAAAAGAATATCAAAGAAAATATTGCATGACCATCTTCAAGAATTAAAAACTGACTTGAAAATTAAACTGCTCTGAAAAACTGAGTACAAGTAGTGAAGAGAAACCATACCATGTTTGGGGCTATTGTCTCATGTACAGCTCTGTCATTGAAGCTGCCATGAATGCATAGCAAAGAAAACAATAAATGAGTACAAAAAGTTGAATAGATTTACTAAAGTGGTTATTTCAGAAAGGAAATACTATACTCCGACTTCATGGAACAGGGTGTCCAGAAACTTCTTTTACTATGTCCTTGGCCTTTCAGTTAGAAGTGATATATTTTAGAATAAACTATGTGCTGATTTTGAGCTAATTGTAGTAACTTGATGTGAAAAAAACTTGTGCTCAAGCAGTGCAGATGACCTTGGTGCAGATGGATAACCAATCATGTTGTAAGCAGAAATACCCATTCCAGGCACGTGAATGCTGCCAACACCTGCTAGTGTCCAAGTGTGCAAAACATGTGCAATGTGAGCTATTAGATCAATGTGTCCTTCATGTGACTAAGTAATAGTTTCTGATCTCAGAGACCAGACAATCATCAAACAGATTATCATCAAGACTATCGATTATACAGAGAAGTAAGTGAGATAGCATAATGTACATCAGGATAATTAATGACATAAACAACTGCAGACAAGAAATTCGCATGAGGTAAATCCCTTAAACAAGCAGTTACAGACAATCCTCTTACCAGAATCAGGAGTTCCCCTAGAATATGACGAACTTCTAGCTCTCTTATCTGAGCTAGGTCTTTCATCATCTGCAAACAACGATTGACAATAGCACAGATTGCAATTCCAATCAGTTAATACTGACATAAAACAAAAGGACAAAGAAAGTGAAAAAGCACAAAGAAATCGACCTGTTCTTGAGCGCTTTGACCTAGAATTAGATTTTGCTAGATCAATATATAATTTTGATCCCTTCTCAAGATCAAACACCATCCCCTGCAAACAAGAGTCATGATCAACAGCTCTTAGTTAATTTATTTCACATTTTTCTTCTGCACACCTAAATTTAGCATAAAAAGCGGAAAACCTGCCGACTAAAGAACCTATGCAAACTGCTACCAAAGAACCTCCATCCTCCACAAATAAATAGGTGTATAAGTGATTCAACCCTATGCTAGGCTCTTCAGCCAAGTAAATGAAAATTGGATAAATATTGGCTACATTACCATAATTGTAGATTGCAACCAACTTACAAGTAGAATGCTTGTCCGCAAGATAATTTTAAACCGCAAAATACCAATTTATACAATCCCGTTTCCACAATGTCAACATGGCAATGCAACCAAATATAGTACAAATACAATGTCTACTCACAGATATCCAAATTTTACATCACCGAATAATGCAAGATACTTACATTCAGCGCATGCATTGCTCCAATGGCAGACTGCTGATCTAAGAACACCGCGAAAGCAAAAGGCTGCATCACCAAAACATCATGTCAGCTAAAAAAAAACTTCCGGGTCAATAAAACCAACACATTCAATTCCAATTCAAAATCCCCCAACTTCCCAATCAAAATATCTGAAAATTAAGCATTAAATTTATTGAATTCCTATTGGTAACGCTGTACCTGAGACTTTCCGGTGGGGGTTCGGAGGTGGGAGGACTCGTAACCCGGAAACTCGCGGAAGAGGTTGTAGATTTCGCGGGGCTTGACATCTTCTGAGAGACCGGCGACGAATAGGGTTCGGAGCTCGTCGTATGAGGGTTGGGGGATACGAGGGGCAACGTAGGAAGCGAAAGGTGGTGGCTGTTGAGGGAAGTAGGGCTGAACCAAGTAGTGCTGAGGCGGTGGCACCACCACTGGGGGCGGTTGAGGTGGCAGGGGTTGTGGGTGGGAGGTGTAGTCAACCGAGCCTGGTGGTGGAGGCGGTGGCGGGTAATAGGCAGCCATGTCGTCCATTTGAAGCCCCCAGTAAAATTTGGGTCTCGGTTTTGTGTATTGTAATATAGTAGCTGCAGCGTCTTAAGTTTCAAAGGTGGGCTGGGCCTGAAAGTTTGGAGCCCAAATATGTTATATCTGTTTTTTTTGATAAATATAATATCTTTTCTTCAATAGGGACGAAAGACTCGAACGTGGAAGTGGAGGATTAAATTGGAATCAAACTCATCATTAACAAACTTTGAATTCAAATCTTTTAAAATCACTTTTCAAACTCCTAATTGACTATACTCTGATTTTAAAGTCTATTAAAATATTTTCAAATCCTAATTTGATTACATCCCCTAAAGCATCTCATTTACAAAATGAAGATAAATACTATTAGAACGTTAGTACTAAGTGGCGGTTTATTTACTCTTTGTCGAAAGAAACAATGTATGTCCATTTATGGGAGCCACCAAGTTGTTGGTTAACGAGAATTGGGATCAAGCAACCGTCGAGATGGCCTAGCACGCAGCCTGAGTGTGGGTATGGATACTTCAGTTTAAAATGGCACAAAAAGGGCAAAGGATCCTCGCCCATTTTTTAATTTATTTTTTCCGGAATCCTGTGATCGTGATCGTTTATCGTAAATCGTACGGTTAGTTTTTGTTAGGTACTATTTATATTTAATTTTAAATTTTAAATTTAAAATGATGTTTTGACCGCATGATATACGATGAACGATCACGATCACGATCACGGAATTCTCAGGATCCCTAAGAAAAGAATCCGACGATGATCCTTTTCCCAAAAAAGTTTAAATTTGATTAAAATAGGCGACTACATATAAATCTCGACGAAAATTGATGAACTAAAAACAATGAGAAGCACCGCCCCGGCTGAAACAACATCACGAAGCTTGCAAAAGCTGCAAGGATACACGACTTATTTAAAGCTCGTTTGAATGTGCTTTTAAAATGACTGAAAGCGCTTTTAGTGAAAATAGTTTTAGAACCAATCCTTAGTAAAAATGTAAATAAATCCTTAAAAAGCACTTAAAATGCTTCCGGGAAGAAACACATAATTAATGATTCTTGCAGAAAACACTTTAGGTGATTTTTGAACCCAAAAACATTTTCTCTAAATGCGTTTTCAATCATTTCAAAAGCACATCTAAACGAGAAATTACAAAACGTCCGTCCCAGCTGAACGCGCTTCATACAGTTTGCACATAATGCAGCCCCTTCAGTTCATCACCTCACAATAAATTCTCTATCAAATCCCAATCATCCCGTTACGAGTCTTATCTGCAAAACAGTACTACACGTACCGAAAGTGTTTTTGACTTCTAGGTACCAACTGGTGTGGCCGACCAAACGGTATTACTTTACGGCCCTCTTGGTTGCCTGATGACCACAGATTCATGGTCACCCACCCCCCTTGGGTTTGAGATCAAGGATGAAAGTAAAATAATTCATTCTCCGACCCTGATAACCAGTCCAAGGTAGAGTGAGCATGAAATTCATAGTGAGGGCAAATGCGAACAAATGAAACACCACCTGATCAACTGGTATCATAAAATTTGAGAAACATTTGCTTCATAAATACATGCAATCAAAGCCACGAATGACAATTCTCATCAATCAACACAATCGGCATAGTTTCAACACTTGAGATCGTGTTTCTCATTGACATGACTCATGAGTAACACCGGTCACTCGTACCAGTGTCATTCATTAATCCAAATGATAACAGAATATAAATTCAACCTTGTAGAATACACATGATGCTAACTGAAAATGCTTATAACTTCCAAACAACAATTTTTGACATAAGGAGTTTTTAACATTAAACAAAAGGCAGCAACTGACAGTTACCAAAGTACCGGGACTTTCTTGGACTAGAAGGCCAATTTTGCATTAGACAAGTGGTGGGTATTGCCTGGACTGCTGCCGAACCCTCTTCTTGTACTCTGGGGGATCCTGCATCAAGCCAAATTGAAGAGTATAAGAACAAAAACTTAAGCAAACATAAATTACCTCCAGTTAAATTCGTAACAAGTGGTCCACATTTAATCATAGTCCCATGGCCACCCACCAACAGATAGCACAACAATGGCAACCCTTGGGTTGCAGTCATGCGGGGTGAGTTCAGATGCAAATTAATTCCCACTTCCAGGATCAGTGAAGCAAGTGTATATTTTAAATACTGAATCATTTGTCTAGTGGACGTCCTAATGATATTGCATAACCTCAGAAAATGTGGGAATCCATGTTTTAAAAAACGCATTTCAAGACGCACCTAGGCGGTCTTGGAGGCCTGGCCGATGATGAACACACCTCTGCCCAATGGGAGTAGGCTATAAAGTCACCTACATGTGTTCGAGGCGTGCCTATGCGGCTTAGGCGTTTGACTGGGCGTTTGTTTTTTATGTTTTTTGGTTTTTTCAACTGCCCAAACCCAAAACGATGTTGTCTTGGGCAGGGTTTTTTAATTAAAACAAAAATCAAGGAATCGGAACTTGTCCTCTTCCTCTTCACAGCATAAATTTGTAATTTTAAGGTTAGGGTTTCTCACCTACAGTGAAGATTTTTTTTTAATAGATTGTTGATTTTTCTTCTACCATTATGCTTTCTCTTTCTTTATATTCATTACATAATCTATAGAGATTTCCCTCAAAGTTTTGTGGAGCAATGGGAAAACACAAAGTTGTTAAGTAGAAGAATACCTGAATGAAGAGGTGATACCCTTCTGTCTGTGCAGGATCAGCAGGATTTGGCTGGTCCAGCAAATCCTGAATGCCCACAAGAATTTGCTTCACAGTTATTGCTGGTCTCCAACCCTAAATATAAGACAAAGAATGCTAAGTACCATACGATAAAAATCGCACTAAACTCTCCATGCCAAAGAAGTGGCCTCCTTATGCTGAAACTTGAAAGAGTTTAAACAAGAAGAAGGTACTTACACTGTCCTCATTAAGAATTGATAGACAGACAGTTCCAGATGGATATACATTGGGGTGGAAGAAACCTGGCGGGAATTTACACTTTGGAGGCTTGCTAGGGTAGTCTTCACTGAAGTGAAGTGTAAGTGGAAAGAAACCCCCCTCCCAGTCAGTCTGCAACACAAGATTAGGAAGACAAGTGAATACCTAAAGAAACATCAAATTTTATTTCCTCACATCTACTGTCCAGTGTCCATTTCAAACTTCACTCTAAAAATAAGAAAAGTAGAACAGCGAAGGCTCCTGCTGTTAATAAATAACCATAAGGTATATTGCATATTGCCTGAAAGGCTGAAATACAAATCCTTTCCTTGTCACAACTTTCTCTGAAGTAAACAAACGCTTGATATAACTACCGAGAATATAATTAATACAAAAATGTCGAGTGGACATGAAAACAATAACCAAAACACCTGACTTTGAAAGGGATAAAGAAAGAAAAATACACAATTAAAAATTGATATAAAAACATTGTAGATATTAGAAAAAAACCCTCAAAGAAGGCCATTCGTGCTGAGTCTTCCACTAAAATCAACACAAGCTTCTGCATTACGGTACAAAATGTCAGCAGCAAAATATACCAAGAAGATGCATTATCATTCCATCTCACTGGTTAATAAACAAAAAAGCCTCGATTCATGCACAAGTGCTTTAGCCAAAAGTTAAATAGGATTGAGAACGTCATTATTTCCATCCTAAAGTATGTAAGTGATTTATCCCTACAAATTTTTTAAATGTGTATGAAATGGCTCAAATATTTTGCAACACCATTCAAGTTAACTTATGAATCATTCTCTGTCGACCAGATCCAGCATAAAACATGAATTTGCTCACTAACCGATTAAGAAAAAAAGTAGTTCAAACAATTTTCATTCCAGTCCATGAACCGGGTAAAAGATGAGAGTGCTCAATATGCAAACTAAATCCAAACCAAATCACGCAAGTAATATGAACACATCAAGTCACGTATGTATTTTCAACAATACATACACTAATGCTCTTCCTTCTTCAGAGAGTTTTGTGTGGCATACATCGAAACCGCGCACTCAATCATGATTTCACCTCATAAATTATACTAATTGAAAATTTAGCAATATAACACCGTACGAAACTGAGTGCCAATACAACATTACCCAACAACTATATAAGCATAAAATGACTAACTTACGGAAAAAACTTTCGGCTACAAAAGTTTTCCGGGACAGTTTCTGTGGCATGATAAATTAAGCAAAAAGTAATTTCTAAAAAATTTCAAACAAAATTGAGGGGAAAAAAATAACCACCTAATAGTTCATTTTCCTTTTCCTAATAATCCATATGAACTAAAAAACCCAAAAAATGACCCGAAAATTTAAAAAACACATAGAAACAGTAAAAATTAAAAGTGCGCAATAAGTCACAGAGCTTACACCGGTCTTGCCAGGAATCGTGCAATGCCACACCATCAAATTAACCGTCCCATCTGGTAAAGTCTCCGGCTTCGCAACAAAACCCTACAACACAGAAATTAACCCAAAAAAATCAACACCCAAATCCAGAATTTCACACAGTAATTTGGAGAGAGAGAGCGAGGGAGTGGTGGGTGTACTGACGTGAGGGTGGTTCTTCCGCCAGGCCTTGCGCTCCTCCGCTAGACGGCCGCGAGCTATACCTCCAGACATGGCGTCGCTTGTCGGTTTCCGAGTCGTCTCCTTTTGGGGTTTTTTTTAAAGAGCGAAAAATCGAAGACTTTTATGGTGGTGCGAAACAGCAATGGATTGGTTATGGTGGAAGGGGAGGTGCGATTCTCCTTCTATGGTTTATGGGGGCTTCGAATCGATTTTGTAATTTTGCATTATTATAAATGTTTTGGTCCCCAAAGTCAATCAAATTGCTTTTTAATTTTATTTATATTTTAATCAAAATTTTTAATACAAAAGTATATATATTTTCTTAATGGCCTATTTGTCCATTTGCCTTATGAATGTGTATACAACAGTCAATTTATCTCCAGAATTTTAATTTTAAGCAATTATTTCTCTAAAGTTTTCTAATCAGTCATCTTCCCATTTGAACTTTAATTTCAATCGAATACGTCTGAACTTTTATAAATAGTTAATTTTCTTCTAATGTTACATTTTAATAATTTTCATAAATTTTGATCACATTGACAACACATGATAACTTTATGGGGACCAAAAATATAAAAAATTGGATGGATGATGAAAAATTTGCTATTTGTATTTTAGAAGGGTAATTGGACAAAGTTAAAATTAACAAAAAAAATAATTAATTAAAAAAATTTAGAGAAATAATGTGCTAAAATTAAAATTTATGAAAAAAATTGACAAGCGTATAAATTCGGAAGAAACCTGACAAAGATCTCTTTTTTATTTATTTATTTTAAATTTATGTTAAATTCTCGCGTGAGAACCACGCCGTTATATGTCGTTCACGTGACCCACGCTTTATGTTAAATTCTCTGCAGCCTTTTGTACGTATGGTGCCGTAACCAAGGCTCCTACTAGAATGGGCTGGGTGTTGTTATGAACCAAAAGCCCTTTAGCCCAAGATCTTTTTTATCAGTTACAAATACTTACATGGGCTCAATGATTGGACTATAGTTAAAGGCCTGCTACCATTTTTTTAATTTTTTTATGTTTCCCTTGGACTTCAGGGTGCGATCTATTCTATTCCATTTAGTTTAGGCCTCAAAATGTATGCATAATTTTGAATCAATGCACCGGACTTGGCTATTGGTAAATTGCATATATGATCGTTAGATGATAAATGTATTAAGTGAATGAATGTACCATATTCAGTTCTCAACGTAAAATTATAATTTGGATTGGTTCGGTTTAGTTAGCCATAATTTGTAACATTGAATAAAAAATTTCAATATATGGTGGTTAAGCAGACAGATTAATTGGGTTGAATAGAAGTACCTTTCATTGTAGGGCAAAGAGATATGGAAGGAGATGAAGCCTTCACTAGTACACAACTACATTCAAATTTGACAAAATCATTATTGCAATGGAGACCCGCGGACAAAAGAACTAGATTTTAGAGGTTATAATTTGCTTTAATCAATTAGATCAATGTAATCCATACTAATTATCTCACAAAAGATGCAAGAAACTTATAATTAATAGATCAATGTAATCTAGACTAATTATCTCACTAAAGATGCAAAAAGCTTATAATTAATAAGTTAATAGCAGATGACACTTTATCATTGTGGCGGAAAACAATCATACATATGTACCTTCTTGCGGGTTTGATCTCTGTTGATCCAATAAGCTTTTGTTGTTGATTTTCCCAACTATTGTTTCCCAACTATTGCTTTAACTAAAAAGTACAAAACCTCGCAGATGGCGCTTTATCATAGTGACATAAAGCAATTATGTCTAAAACTCTTAGTGAGAGTTTGATCTTCACCGATCACTATCTTATTTCAATAACAAACAATTTAATCCACTAACAACTAACAATTTAATTCATTAACACTATCATTTGTAGAAAAAATACAGAATCTCAATGACCTGTTTACACACACACAACTAAATGCAAACCCCCTTTTTTTCATTAAAAAAATGAATATTGTTTGAAAAAAAAGAGAGGAGAATAGAATGACAAGAACCGAACCTGTAAGATAACCATTTCATTTTACCAAGTTCAATGTTAGTTAGATTAGTCAATATTTATATGTTTCGATGCAACAACAAGATGTTATTTGTAAGAAGTAGTCTTGTTGGTTTGTTAATTGGTCACATTTTATTCATGAAATGGATTGGGTTGGTATTAGGCTGGATACAGCAAAATAATTCTATTAGATCCAATGTACTTATTAGATCTAATAAGTACCTTGTGTCAGAATTGAGAAATTCTATGGCTCGAATCTTTAGTATTCTCTTATTTATTACTTGTGTCTACTATTTAGGCAGAATACCGTCCATGTATGATATTTATATCAATTAATGAAAGAGCCCAATGCAAAAAAAATGCACTTTGGGTCTTTGAAACAGTTCATATAATTTTGATAATAAGAAGTTTGATCTGTTTTACCAGGAAGGCTTACGGTTTGAGTCCGTATAGCCCTAAAACCTAAAAATTAAAAATAAAAAATGAAAAGAAAATGAAAATATGCTATATCATATATACTAAAACTCAGTTTCGGATGGCACTGTTCATCAACAGTGTTCAGACGAAAATGCCCTTGGTTTTTTGTTCGGTTTGCCGTTTTGCTACCTGCTGTGCACAGTTAAATACTACTTTTGCCCATTCGATCCACGCGTTGATCATCTCTGTGCATTGGCTGCTTCTCGACTTTTCTTCTCACCTTTTCCTTTCGTTTCCACTTTTTCTTTCTCACAATTCTCTGCTGTCGTTCTCGAGCACTTATTCTTTTGCTCTCAAATGCCGCATTCTCTCGATCTCCGACCTTGCGATCTCTCACACAAATTACTAACAACACTTTCTTGCGGAAAAACCACCCAACAAGTAGAAGTTTCTTCGGTTCTTCAGTTGGATTCCAAGTAATTTCTTACCTAGAAAAGCTAGGGTTTCATGGTGAGTTCTACGACTTTCTCAATATAGGTGTTTCAATTTCTTTTCTGTGATTTTGGATTTGCAGATGAGTTTTTTTGTTCAAATTCCTCTTTTGTGATTTTGGGGGTTTTGTTTGTACCCTCGGATTCTGCATATGGGTGTTCAATTCGGCTGCATATGGGAGTTTAATTTGGTTTTGTTTTTTAGTTTTAAGGGACCTGATTTTCGTTTTTGGGGCTTTTGTTTGCAGCCTTGGAAGCCATATGTGGTCAAGGTGAGCAGTTTCAACTTCTCCCTTTAGGACTTTTGTATTGTAGAACCAATTTTTTTTATTTTTTATTTTTGTATATTGTGAAAGTTGAATGCAACACTCTGTTTCATTTCCATTTAATATATTAATACATAACTCTATTTTGTCTTCTTTGGTATGAATTACTCCTCCCTTTCTCTCTTAATTTTTTTTTTTCCATTTAATTTATTTTTGGAATTTGTATGTGGAAGTTCTTGAATTTGTTGGTTTTCTGTGTTGGATTCTCTTCACGGGACGGGACAGGACAGGATGGAACGGATGTTCCATGGATGATGTAAATATTGAAAAAAAATAAGGGGAAATTTTGTTTTAAAATGTTATAAATTTGTGTTCCATGAATGTGGAACGAGTCGTTCCAGGGGAAGAGGTGGAACGAAAAATCAGCCAAATTTCGTCTTATGGGACAACCTGTTCCACGGTTTTTAGGCGCATCAAACGTGGGACGAAACGCCTCGTCCCACGTACCAAACGATACCTGATGTATTCCTTTTTTCTTTGTTGGGTTTTCAGTTGCCATGTTTTAATTTTATTTTATTTATCTGCGATTTAATTCCTATAAATATAGAATTGTTTCCTGTATTTCGTGGGTAATTATTTTCCCCCCTTTCTTCTACGTTTAATTTGCTTAGGAAAATTTGTTTTTAGAAGCCAGAGTGTATGTCTTTTAATGTGATTAAATTCTGTTAACAAGCATTTTGGTCTCTAGATTTTTCATAGTGGAATTCTTATGGTGATAATCTCTGGCATTGTCTTTGTTTTTGTACTTCTCCCAGTTGTAGTAAATTCAATGAATTCTGAAATTTTTGGTGTTTGTGAATTCAATGAATTGGCTAAACGGACTGATAATTAACAACAGTAATAGTTGATTTCGCTTTGGAAACCTGTTGCTGGCCAAAGAGAGGTCACGATGTCCCATTTTGTATGAACTATATGTCAATGGTGATAGATTGTAAGGGGATTGAGGTTTGTGCAGGCAATTACTATGATTACAAATGAATGGTGCTCACAAATTACAAAAACTTCAAGGAAAAAAAGAAGAACAGATCCCAATTCACTTTAATGCTTAAACACCTTGATCCGTTCCAGCCTTTTCTTTTCCTTGTTATGCATTATTCCTCCCTCTCTCTTAATTTTTTTTCGTTTAATTATTTATGGGATGCTGGAAGTTGAATTTCCATGTTTATAGTGATGTTGGAACCTTAATTTGGGATGCATTTAA
>JADOBS010301770.1:0-12652 GCA_015708375.1 Cydonia oblonga
CAAGAATTTAATTATTAAACAAATGAGATTCACGGAACACAAAAAAAAAAAAAAAAAACACAAAATTTTCTAAAACATAAGACAGAGATTGTGTGTTGAATCAAACAGGCAAACGCAGAGACAGATTACGAGAATGCGAAAAGTACGGACCGTGTTGAGGGTCGCCGTAATTAACGTAGGCATAGCCGAGGGATTGCATGCGGTTCTGATCCCGACAGACCCGAATCGAAACGATCTGGCCCATTTGGTTGAACAGATCGTACAGCTGCGCTTCGTTCACACTCGGGTCCAGATCGCCTACGTACAGCGACACGTTCCCATAGACCGCCGGAGCCGCAACCGGCGGCGCCTGTTGAGCGGCCGGAGACACTGGTTGAGCCACCGGACCCGATACCGCCGCCGCCATTGCCAAAAATAATGGAATAAATAATTTAAAAAATGGGAAATTAGGGAAAGGGTGAGGGTTTGCGGAGGATTCTTTGTGTTTAGAGTAATGAGTAGGGTTTCTATTGCTCGAAATGGAATGAATTTTATTTTTTGGGAAAAATTTAATGGAGAATTTATTTTCGGGGGTTTGTTTTATTTTTTTATTTTTTGTTTCCTTTTCTTCTTTTTTTCTCTGGAGGGGGAGAGAGAGAGAGGGGGGGAGGCAGAGGGTGGAGAGCGGAGACGAAGAGTGGTATATATACGGAGAGAGAGAGAGAGAGAGAGAGAGAGTGAAGCGAACCGGTGCGTTTGGGAGTTCGTAGCGATTAAGGTAGAGAAGCGCACGTGTGGTAGATGACGTGGCATTCTTCGAATCTGGAGTGTGAGGATGTGGCCGCGCTTTTTCTTTGCTTTACGGCTGTGGTTTGCTGCTGGCCCCCAATTGTTAGTTACGCGTCGCCCGGGGCTTTGGACACGTCTCTTTACTTTCCCAAGTGCCTTTTGGCATACGGAAAAGGATCATTTTCCTCCGGATCCTAGCAATTATGTGATCTTGTCCGTTTATCATACATCGTACGATCAGAAATTATTTTAAAATTTAAAATTTAAAATTAAATATAAATCTCTACTAATTAATGAAACTCTCTTTGTCAACCAAAAGAGAGTGAAAAGACAAATTAATCTTCTATCACACACAAAAAAATGATGGGCGATAATGTAATTTCACAGGTTCAAATTTTATAGTTTTTATTGAACCCTCACCTATAGGTGATGTTAAAATACTTCTAATATTAAAAAAAAAAAACCAAAAACAAAAATCTCCCACTCTCCCGACGTTCTCTCTCTCCCTCTCCTTCTCATTTTCTAAAAAAATGTGTTCATACACACAAACTATGTAGGCAAATGCTAGTAGTATCTAATAATTTTTTTACTGCACGATTTACAATGAACGGATAAAATCACTGGATCCGACAAGGATCGTTTTCCTTGGCATAGATCTCTACCTTTTCGTATATTTCTCCTATTTCAAAAATTATATTTTCTTTTCAAATATTAGCGTAAAATATTGTTTTTATTAAGATTTAGTACGTGGCACGCATAAAATGTGTGTAATTTTTTTAATTAGAGATATGTTAAAATTACATGTAAATGAGGTTTTGAAAAAAAAAACAAAATTTTAGTTGTATAAAATTACATTTCTGTCTATATTTCTTATTCATATTCATTTTTAATTAGAGAGAGAAAATGATAATTTCATAACGTTTTGACAAACAATGAAGATTCTATTAATATGTATTTAAATAAAAAATAAAAAAAATTTATTGACACACCTCAAATTTCAATATGAACTCCTCCTACATCTTTAATTTATTTATTCTCATTTTTTTTAATGTGCTTTCCGATTTTTTCCATATATATCTTTTAATGTCCTAAAATCTTGAAAATCTAATTAAATATCATTTTCATGACACAAATATTTTGGTTACTAATGATTTTTTTTAATGAATTGGCGTGTATTGCTTGGTGTAGAGATTTTTTTTTTCTTATATTATTTCTTGCCTTTGCTTAGCAACAAATTTGCTATGTTGAAAAGAAGGAAGAAAAATGTTGGTTGATATTCTTTGCTTTGCTATTGTCTCATAGCAAATTTAGAAGAAAAAAAAACGATTTACTTGAAATCCCAGCATTGTTAAGCAAAATCAATCTCGATTCTAAACTAAGCAATCCCACTAATTTATAATGGTCAATACTTAGGTCCTCACCAGGGAGGACCTAATTTACTCACCAAACTATGTGGACCAATCATTTTAAAGCACCTGTAAACTCCCAATACTTGCAATTTTTTGTAACCAAACAAAAAATCTCGCTTAAAGCATGTTATCAAATAAGGATCTTCTTCGTCCACTCCATCTTCCGTCCTCTACAACCACAGCAGCTCCGACCACGGCTAACTTGTTGACTCCACCATCGTTAACTTGGTACAAAGACTCTCCGAATGATAAGACCTAGACCTGCAATGGTCTCAACCTTTAATGGCAGCTAAGGTGATGGAACGTAAAGGAAAAAGATAGGGAGAGAGAAAGTAGAATATTCTGTTGATTAATTCTGCAATGCCCATACAATTTTCCTTGGCCACCATTTAACCATGAGCCAATGTATTTTTTCCCCACTACATATGTGCTGGCTGGAAACAACTCACTAATTAAATGGACTCTCCTAAAGACTTAGGTCATTACAATTGAACCCCAATACAAAAGACCCAAAATCCCTTACAAATCCGTCTCATCTCACTACTACTTATTTATTTCTTCTACTGAGTGATCCTCATTACAGTTCACAGCAATGCTCTCCCCTTCGAACAACCTTGTCCTCAAGGTTTTAAAGTGAAAAATCTGGGTACTTGCTCTGAAACTCGTCAAAATCCTCCCAAGTTGTGCTTGCTTCTTCTTGGTCCTTCCATTGCACCAACACCTGTACCCCTGCAGCATTACCCTTCCTGTGTATCCGTCTAGCAAGTATGGTATGTGGAATATTATGGACCAAACCATCATCTGTGATTTGGGGTAGTTCAGACTGTGGAATAATAGCAGGTCCAATTTGCTTCTTGAGACAACTCACATGGAAAACATGATGGTTCCTTGTATCCGGGGGTAGCTTTAATTTGTAAGCAACCAATCCCACTTTCTCCACAATTTCATAGGGTCTATAGTACCTTGGTTGTAGCTTGTGGTAGCTATGTGGGGTTAAAGCCTGTAACTGATAGGGTACTAGCTTCAAAGTGTCTTTCAGTCTTTTTCTTATCACTATATTGCTTTATCCGATTTTGTGCCACCACCAAATTGTTCTTCAGCATTGACAACACCTTATCTCTGTTCATTAGCTCCTGTTCCACAGTTCCCACCCTTGCAGTGCCCATCTCATAAGGAACGACTTGCGGTGGAGAATAGCCATACACGATCTCAAAGGGAGTATGTTTCGATGAAGTGTGAAAAGAGGTGTTGAAACACCACTCAGCCCATGGCAGCCACTGAACCCATTTCCTAGGCTGGCCTCCTACAAAACACCTCAAATAGGTCTCCAAGCACCTGTTCATCACCTCTGACTGCCCATCACTTTGAGGGTGATACCCCGAACTCATGCACAACTTAGAGTCCTGCAACTTAAAAAATTCCTTCCAGAAAGCACTTATAAAAACTGGATCTCTATCACTCACAATAGAGTTTGGCATCCCGTGAAGCTTGAAAATGCGTTCCACAAAGAGCTGTGCTACGGAAAAGGTAGTATAAGGGTGTGACATAGCAACAAAATGGGCATACTTGGAGAGTCTGTCCACCACCACCCATATCACAGTTTTGCCCTTGCAACTACGTAAACCAACAACAAAGTCCATACTGATATCACTTCAGACTCTCTCTAGTATTGGAATGGGTTGTAGTAATCCTGGGGGTGAGATATTTTCAATCTTGTTTTGCTGACAAAGAGGACACTCAGCTATGAATCGTTGAATGTCATGTTTCATCCTTTTCTAGTAGAACCCTTTTTTGATTCGTTGATAAGTTTTAAGCACTCCTTGGTGCCCTAAGGATGGGGTTGAATGATGTTCTACAATAATTTTGACCTTCCAATCAGAAGATGGGCCTAACATAATTCTTTTCTTATAACAAAGAAACCCATTGTCAATAGAGTATCGACTCAACTTTGAACTATCAGAGCCATCATGTGTAACTTGCAGCAACATCTTCTTTTTCTCCTGAATCCATACATCGTTCTCACTGCTCCTTCTTAACTCATCCAACCAACTTGCATAGGGGTAAGAAATGGAAATACACTCACTGATTGCGCCATTGTTAGTGATAGGTTCTTGCATTTGAGATGTATCAGGCAGCCTTGATAATGCATCAGCTACCATGTTTTGGGCTCCTTGTTTATATTAAATTTCTTAATCATACCCCATGAGTTTTGAAACCCATTTTTGTTGAAAAGAAATACTTGCCCTTTGACTTAAGAAGTACTTAAGGCTATTGTGGTCAGTTTTGATAACAAAATGCATTCCCTGCAAGTAATTCTGCCATTTCTTTACTGCATGTACTATAGCAATTAATTCCCTCTCATAAATGGAGAGAGTTTGGTTTTAAGGACCAAGTGCTTGACTAGTGAATGCTATAGGTCTTCCCCCTTGTTGAAGAACAACCCCAATGCCACATCCAAATGCATCACACTCCAATTCAAAGGGTTGAGAGAAATTGGGAAGAGCCAAAACTTGGGGTGAGATCATGATGGATTTAAGATGTTCAATTGCATCGCTCTAATGAAATCCATCTTTTCGAGTCAACTGATAAAGAGGGTGACATATCTTGCCATAACTCGGAACAAATTTTCTATAATATCCAGTTAGGCCAAGGAACCCCCTTAAATCTTTGACAGATTTTGGAACTGGCCACTCTTGTATAGCAGACAACTTAGAAGGATCATCTGCTACCCCTATATGGGAAACGATGTGCCCCAAATATTCCACACTTGACTGTCCAAAAGAGCATTTGGATTTTTTAAGATATAACTGATTTTCCCTTATGACTTCAAACACAATCTGCAAGTGTTGTAAATACTCATTCCAACTCTTGCTATATATCAAAATGTCATAAAAAAAATACCAACACAAACTTCCTAAGATATGGCTTGAATATATCATTCATCAAGCTTTGGAAGGTGGCTGGCGCGTTGGTGAGTCCAAAAGGCATCACTAGAAATTCGTAGTGACCCTCTTGAGTTCAAAACGCAGTCTTTTCAACATCACTAGCTGTCATTAGAATCTGGTGGTAACCAGATCTTAAATCAAGTTTAGTAAAACACCATGCACCATATAACTCATCCAAGAGATCATCAACAAGGGGTATGGGGTATTTTTCCTTGATGGTCAAGGCATTAGGTTCTATGTAGTCTATACACATCCTCCAACTGCCATCATTCTTCTTAACCAAAAGCGCATGAAATGAAAAAGGACTATGGCTTGGGTGAATGAACCGTGCAGCCAATAATTCTTGAACTGCTTTCTCAATTTCTGTCTTCTGTAATGGACCATAGTGATATGGTTGAATGTTTGGGGGTTTAGCTCCTGGTAATAGAGGAATGTGATGATCATGTTCCCTGGGTGAGGGTAACTTAGTAGGTACTTGGAAAATGTCTTCGAATTGCCTCAACACTTTTTGAAGTTTATGCAATTGATCCCCATTCAAATCATAAGACTCCAATTTCTTTTCCTCCATAGAATAGAGAAACAGTCCCAAATTAGAGCTTCCTATCACCCTGTCAATGTTTTGTAGAGAAGTCTCTTGAATGCACAGTGTGTGGGTCACGGTGGGAGACAATTTTTAACGATGGTGATCCTTGGTGAATTCCATTGTAAGCAACTGGAAATCCCATAGGACCAGACTGACAGTTGACAACCATTGTATTCCTAAAACAACATCACAACCACCCAAGGGTAAAGAAAAGAGATCAACCTTGCATGTATACCCCTAATGAGAGTATAGTATCCCTGCAGCAACCCGAACTACGCACCTTGCCTCCATCAACTATCATGACTTCAAAGTTTCTGGTAGGAGAGACAGATTGCCCCTATTGTTTCAACAACTTAGAGTCTACAAAGTTATGAGTGCTACCAGAGTCTAACAAAATTCGAACATGGTGCCCGTTGACTTGTCCTTCAACCTTCATAGTATGAGCTGTTTGGCTCTCCCCAATAGCATAAAATGCACAGGAACTGAGTTCCATGGGCAGATCAGGGCTAAGAACATCAAAAGACAATTCAACCCCCTCAGGATCGATGACATCCAACATTAGCAATTGCTTTAACCCACACTTATGACCCATAACCCACTTATCAGTACAGAACCAACATTCCCCCCTATATCTTTTCCTTTGAATATTATCAGGTGACAATTTCTTAATAGGATACGCACCCGGTCGAGTGACTGGAAAAGTATGGGTAGTGGTGGTGGTGTTTGGCTTGGATGAAGCAGTGGATTTTTGAATGGGAGTTTTGAGCTTAGAAATTTTAGTATCTAACTACATAGCGATGGAAATGGCCTCATGAAGACTCATAGGTTTCCACATCTTCACATCAAATTTCAATTCCTTTTTCAATCCCCATATAAAGCAACTCTTAAGTAAGGGTGGACCAATTTCATGCGAACTAGTGGCTAAATGTTGAAATTCTGATACATAGTCATAGTCACGGAGACTACCAGTTTGGCGAAGTTTGAAAAGTGCTTCAGCACTATCTTCAAACGCAGGTGGTCGAAACTCCATACACAGGGCCTTAGTGAACTCCCACCAAGTATGGGTCGTATTCAAGCAATCCAACCAACGAAACCAATGAAGAACCTCACTGTCAAAATGGAAAGATGCAGTGAGGACTCGTTGAGCATCTGGAATATTGTAGAAGGAGAAATACTGCTCCGCCTTGTAGATCCAAGCTAAGGGATCATCACCCTCGACAAATCTCGAGAAATTCAAGCGGTGAAGCCATGGTAGTCATGGTGTAACTCCCCCCCCATTCGCAGAAGGACTCTGCGGAGGCGGTATGTGATCCAGGTCCGGAGGCGGTGGATCCTCGACAGTTGAGGAAGACGAGGCACCACCACCAATGTGCTGAGAGCCAAGCTCACGACGAAACTGCTCGAAATGGAGAGGCAAACGAGCATCGAGGTGAGAATTGATTTTGGAATCAAACGCCATGTTAACCGTAGAGGTAATGAAGAATGGAAGATTTGCAAGGGTGGTTTCGATGGAAGAGACACGAGCGTCCATGGCGGTGAAGCGAGTAGTGTTTGTATAACGGGGAATGCACATCAAGGAAAACCAGCGATCGAAGGGTGATACCAATGATAAGACCCAAACCTGTTATGATCTCAACCTGCAATAGCAGCTAAGGTGATGGAACGTAAATGAAAAAGGTAGGAAGAGAGGAAGTAGAATATTCTATTGATTAATTTTGTAATGCCTATACAATTTTCATTGGCCACCATTAACCACGAGCCAATGTATTTGTTCCCCACTACATGTGTGCCAGCTGGAAACAACTCACTAATCAAATAGACTATCCTAAAGACTTAGGTCGTTATAATTGAACCCCAATACAAAAGACCCTTACAATTTACCCAAAATCCCTTACAAATCTGTCTCATCTCACTACTACTTATTTATTTCTTCTACTGAGTGATCTTTCTTTACAGTTCACAACACCGGAATGACGACGCTCGTCGCGGAAGGCTATCTTCAGCAATCGCCGTCATTCACAAGGAGGACGACGAGTTGATCTTGTTGTAGAAGAGAAGGATTAGAGGTGGGTGGTCCGAGGGGTGAAGGATTGGTGGTGGGTCGCCGAAGAAGAGAATGATTGGTGATGGGTGCCAGAGAAGAGAATGATCAGTGGTGGGTTGTAGTGAAATTTGGTTGTTTGCCCAGATTTTTAGGAAAAAAACAGGTCTTCAAATGGGTAAATTATTGCTAGATAATTGTTTTTGTTTGTTCTTATGTTTGGAATAGGGTGGTGATGATGAGAGCACTGGCAGCCATGGCGTGCGGGAGAGGATGGTTAGGGACGAAGGGAATATGGGATGTTTGGATGTGTGGCTTACTTAAATAAGTGGGTGTTTGGTTGCTAGTTTAAATAATGGAAAGTTGGACACGTGTTTTAATTTTATTGGGCCATATCATAGTCAGTAGAAAGTGAATCCTCGCTAGTGAAGATCCAAGTATTGTCCATTTATATTTATTCCAGTAAAATTATATTTAATAAGGTTTTAAAGATTATAGGGATAATTAAAGCAATAGAAGGGTAAAATTGAAAACTACACTAAAAATGAGAATAGATAGGTAAAAAAATGAAAGAGCCACTTAGTATCACAGTCTAGTATTATTCCTCTTCACTTGTAAGTGAGAAGTCTTAGGTTTGATTTTCGTCAAAGGCAAGTTTAAACCATATTATTGCTAGCCCATTGTGAGGCTAAACCAACCCCTCCCCTTAGTGTAGATAATATCGTTTGTTAAAAAAAAATGTAGGAAGAGTATAGATTGAGATTTGGGAGTGCCACTAACAACTCCCAAAAAAATATTGAGGTATAAGGTCTCAATTTGTTCTCTATCGTTATCAAAATCGTCTATAAGTTCTCAATTTTTATGATTGCATCATGAGGTTTTAAAATTGTATCAATTTACACTTTTTATCTCATTGAGTGTGTAGTAGTCTATTAAATTGATATTTTTTTGTCAGTCCCCAGATGCTTTTTCTTTTATTGTTTTTTTTAACCCGCAGGGGTTTGGTTATGGGCCTATGACATTGTCATTTGCATCAACTCACCTGGGGTATGAACAATGTTATAATTGTGAATGCCAGAGGTCGAAGGTACTTGGGCAAATCACCTATGTACTTTTGAGAAGTACACTAAGAGGCGTTGATTCAAGAACACGAGCATCATTTTGAACCCACTCGGTAAATGATGGATTTTTAGTTGCGACTTGGCGTGTCGTTGTTATCAGTGTTAAACTTAGCATGACACTCGAAGAAATGTCGATGAAAGCCATGAGATGATGGCTTTTGAGAACGGGAATGATCTGTGCTAACCAGAAGGGGCAGTTGGTATGATCTAACTTAATTGTGACGGAGCTAGAGACGTCGGGAAAGCCAGAATCAGAGGCATATGCAGAGGAAGCGGGAGCAGCCCTGGGAAAGACGTGGGAGCCACATGGCTCTCCTACTCGTAGAGGTATTTTATGTATTTAAATATAATTTCTATGAATCACAACAAAATAGAGATGCTCTTAGAATACCATCTTCAAATTATGCAACACATTAAACATGCTAGATAGGTCCCTTGAACCGTACATCAACCTCAAGTTGTACAATGTCTCTTCATATCAAAGCTCCCTCAAGTTGTACAATAAAAAAAAAAACTAAATTGATTCAGCAATTAAGTAAATACCAGAATTCCTAATATTAAAATTCCTCGTCATTTTCATTGTAATTGATAACCACGTCATATTTCAATCTATTTCGCAAAGATTAAAACTTAAGAACAGTGAATTAAGAGAGAAATCAAATTAGAAGACAATAACTGAATCTAGAAAGAGCACATTAGACCATGCTAAAACTGGCATCAACTTGGGACATGCCAACGATTACGAGCTGGGCTAATCTAGCAAGTTTCTAACTACCAAAGTACCAGAAAGACACTCGTAGCAATCGATTAAAAGTTGCACAAAAACCGTATAGTTGTTCATATGCTTCTATTTGTCAGATTTAAGGTTAAATGAACAATTATGATTTTATCCATTTCACACAAAGTTATTCATAAACTACCTGTATCAGACTGAGTTATCTATCTTGTGAGACATAGAAGGATTATCTCATTAACTCATTCAATCTGGAAAAAGTTTAGACATAACAATCAAGCTATTTCAGTAGTTTTAAGCCTACCGTAAGAGCTTGTCTATCCTTATGTTAGTTCTTTTAAAGTGGAGTCATGTCTATAGACCATCGGATCTTACGCTCATGGGAGACGGGCTCTATGCAAGCTGCAACTTTGAACGCATATACCTTTACTAGGCATGAGTTTCTAGTTCCATTTGGGATAACTTGCTCTAGTTGACACCCGAATTATCACATCTTCCGTCTCGCTACCCTCTCCTTTCAGTCGAGCTACTTCGTTACCCTCTACTCTGAGATATGAGCTTGACAACTGCATAGTAATATCTTTTTAAGCAGTCCTACAAAGATATGATTTTCCTTCTTTTTTCGACAACCTCAAAATTTTCAATGATGTAGAAAGTTATAAATTTGCAAAAAAAAAAAAAAAAAGTGTTTAAATTCATAACGTCAAAGGTTCAAAATGGATGTAGAAATCAATCAAGGTTGCCGCCATCCATCTGTGTTATGATTGCCTTAACCACAATTAGAATTGAGTTAGTTGTTATTACTTGTGTTTGGGTTAATATTTGAACTTTGGGTTGAAGAAGGAGAAGCCCAAAAAAGAGCTCAAAAGATATGACTCTGCTCGAGGCCCTGCACCAAACCCATATACCCAGCTCAAGACCAAATGACAGTTCCCCATCAATGCAAGAGCTAGTGGCCTACATGAAGATGACAACTGATGGAAATCCACCAACTTTCAGCCAACTTTCAGCCCAAAAGCACTTTCTGAAGGGCAAAACATGTAAATAAAGTGCTAAATGGCTCATTACCTCCAGCTGTTTTCGGGCAAGGGTAGAAGGCTACAATGAACCAATTTTCCTATAAAAGGAGGAAGAAGGCCAAGAGATAAGGACACTCAACCAATCAAACAACCATACAAACTCTGCTCAAGCTAGATTTGCATCTACGAAGCTGTAGTCAGCCCCCAACCTCAATATTTCTTAGGATCAGCCCTCACAAAAGCCATGTTTTTCTTATGTAATAGCTCTGCTACTCTCCCAACCACAACAGTATCAATTCTCTTAGGCTCTCATTGCTTACCATTTACTCCCTTTTTGTCCCCAAACCCTTGTAATCACAAAGAAGAAAAGCTCTACGAAATTCAACCTTGCCCGACAAGGTTAAATCTAGCATGACTCTCTTTGTTTTGTCTTTTACTTAATAGATCTGGCATTATCATGTATCCTTCGATATATATTCAAGTCATTTCCAGTCTTTTAATGGTTCGAAGCTCTCTCAGCTCTCAGATTTAGTTTACTTAGTGTTTCCACTGTCATTCGAGGATCAAAAGTGAATTAAAACGGATCATTTAACCAAATCTGGACCTTCACTCTTTAAAGCATACAAGAATCTCAAGGCATAGAAAAGAACTTAATGTAGACTTAACCTATCTACGACAATCTTTTGATAACAAGAAGTCTGAATAACTTGGGGTGTAAGTAATCGGCTTAACTAAACTTGTTCTACGTCTGCCATACTGAGATGGTAGTGGCACGCCTACGCACTTAGTTGGTTTTGATCGTGAGCCTCCAGGCCTACACCTAAGGCCCTACAAAGGCACTTTTCGAAACTAACTTTGTCCTCCTCTTCCAACATTGCATCAAGCAGAAGCTCGACAACCAACCAAAGTGCCAACTCCTCGGGGAGCTGTGTGCTCGAGCTAGGGATGCTTACCAGCCAGATTTCCTGCTCGAACAACTTGTTTTAGGCAGTTTGTTAGGAAATGGCAGTTGGCAAAAGTGTTTGGGAACGAGTATATGAAACAATAAGTGAGTGGAGTTTGTATCATATTAGTTTTACAAAGGAAATTAAATACAAAAAGATATTGGAGCTACTCAGTTCTGTCTTTTCTTCTCTCTTCCTTCCCTCATCTTCCATATTCTATGTGCTACATGCAAGTTGAATAGGGTTTTTTGAGAACTGGATCTTATCAATGGTATCGTCTTTCTTGAATCCTTGTTTCCCTCATGTGGACGCGGGTCAAACCAACCCGCATAGTCTTTCGTCCATGGAGATTCTTGTAGCTGCCCTTGAAGCATTCGTTATGGCTCTCCCATAATTGATTCAATTGTCAATTTTGGTGGCGCTTTCCTCTCTTTCTATTGCCCTGGATGCCAAACTTATGGCACGTTTTGAATGACTCCCTCGTGAGCTATCATTTGGCTCTGAAGGAGGTTCACATCCAGCCCTGATGTCTTGATGTTGTCCGATGACGTTGAATCGCTCGATGTTGATCACAATAGGCTTCAATGTTTTAGGATCCACGACTATGAATGGTTTATCATGAATATGTTATTTGTTACCTACATTGTTAATTTGTTTGATGCATTAGAAGACTAAACAGTCACTACTTCGAGTGATTTTTTTTTTTGGTAGGGATGATCTTCAAATGAAGATTAATAGATTAAACGATTCTTATTATGAAATTTCTACTTTGAAGATATATTATTTGCAAGTAAAAAAATGAACTCAACCCCAAGGAAAATGCAAGTATTATCCCTTGGATTATATTTAACATTTTAATTTGTGGTTCTGATTGGAATGATATAAACACACCATATGATAATCATGGTCCATATACCTCGACAAATAAGTAGGTTTAGTTGGAAGGAATATATAATGTACTGTGTTGATGCACAAAATCAGCGAGGACTTTGGTACAACAGAAAGTATCAAGTTTGTGACCTTCACTAGATTGTTCCGGTCACTGGTGTAGGTAAGTATGTAAATGGATAGAGACAGGAAAGCAAACAA
>JADOBS010301771.1:0-12655 GCA_015708375.1 Cydonia oblonga
AATATTTTTTTTTTTCCGGTTTTGCGTATACTGCCAGTGTGTTTTTTCTTTCTCCTCTTCACATCATCTCCATTCTCTCTCTCTCTCTCTCTCTCTCTCTCTCTCTCTCTCTCTATCTCTCTCCGTCTCTCTCCTCTTCCCCTCTTCCAAATGAAAAATTGAAGCAATCACCATGTCCTGATAATTGCATCACTTGGGCTTCTGTCAGCGCCGATGTCTTCAACTTCAATCGTCTCTCTGTCTGCAACTTCAATCGTCTATCTGTTTGCAATTTTAATTGGCCTCAATGCCGCCGCTTCACAATTCAGTGACAGGTCTCCACCTTTTCCCAATCTCCAACTCCTTCACACTTTCTTGTATTTAGTTCGTCGAATGGTTTCTCAACTTACAGGTGTTGAGATGTGGCGGATCCAAGATATTGTCAACATCTTGGCCTTGGAACTTGGGACTTGCGAGAGAAGGAGAAGAAGTCGAAGAGGCTTTCGAGTTAGGAACTGAAATGGCTGATTAAGGAGGGTTGGGAAGATGGAGTTTGTGGACCAGAGGTCGTTTTGGTGAATCAGTGATGGTCTGAGTTCGATGATGTCGTCGAGGAAAGGAGTGGGAAAAGATGAGCCGAGTGGGAGTATAGGAGAGGGACAAGGATTCTCTACACTCCCACTTCCCATACACTTCCATCCTTTCCTGTTTTTGTGGTCACGGTTAAGCCACGTCAACATTTTATATTACTATTGCTTTTTGTTTTATTATCTCTATAAAAAAATCAATATAAAATGTTGACGTAGCTTAACCGTGACCACAAAAATAGGAGGGGATGAGAATGTATGGGAAGTGAGAGGAGGAGGGAGAGATAGGTCACTTGGAGAAACAAGTCCAATCCAACAAGTGAGATTGGATCGATGATTGTTGATCATTCCATTTTAGAAATGGGCCGGTTTGAAGCCCCGTAATTCTAAAGATTTGGACCCGGCTTCGCCCTATAAATACCACCACCCTGCCCCGCCCCAACCCGACATGTTTATTCTATAAAAAAAAAATAAATAAATAAGACCAGCCCCATACCCTCGTATACCTTTAACCCTTCCAAACGCAATACCAAACATATCCTTAACCATAGGCCTACTAATTTCATGGGCCAAGGATGGATTTGGGCCATGGAATTGAAAAATCAAGACCAATTTCAACCTGACATTGACGACCACCAATAGGCAATAGGTAGCACAGAAGACGGAGGGGTGGAGGACAGGTGGCAGAAACCCAGCTGATGGAATTAGAGACGTAGAGCTGAGAGAGTTGTGCTCCTAATTTCGCGCACTGGTTTCTTAACTCTCATGGAAGATCAACGGTGCACGGAAACTACTAGGAAACCAAAATATTACAAACAATGAACATCTGAACAAAACATGATTACAAGTAAAAATAATTAAAGTAAATGATTAGAAAAATTGGTCTAACTAATCAACGCCGCATTAGCTTGACGTCTCTTTGAGTTTTCTCAGGTGGGATTCTGTGTCTTTTCCTTAATTCACATTTTCCTGGATTTGCTTTGCTGCATTTTGATCTTGATGATCAACATTTGTTATGTGTGTATGAATAGTTACATCCCGTTGACCATTTTCTTTTTAGGTTTCATATGAGCAAATAAAGGCATGCAACATGCTCAATTAACCATTTCATTTTTAGGTTTCATATGTGTAGCTAAAACGGTCTGTTTGATAACCATTTTGATATTCGTAACCAATTGTTGAATCGTTATGGGATTCTAAGTCAAGTTATATATGCTTCTGGGTTGTTCCATTCTCCGCTTTCTCTTTACATGCATACGTACGTTCTCTTGTAGCTAGTGTGAAGCTCGGGCAAATTGTCTCTCACATTTTGTTTTTGGTTTTATTTATTTATTTATTTATTTATTTTTATTTTTTATATCCGGTTTTCGAAGCTCTAACCAGATGTTCATAAGTTTTTCTTTTCTTTTGAATGCAGCAAGCAGTGACTTGGGGCATGACCTCTACAATTTGAAGTGAAATATGAAATATGAAATGAATACATATTTATATATATGTTTGTCTGTGTATATTATTGCTGGTGCAACCCCTCCTTAATCTTCATCCCCTTTCGTTTGGAACACGATAGCATTTCTCGTACGTGGAGATTGTTTGTTCACTTTACGCAGTTCATTGTTAGTACCCTATATCATCATTGATGTGTTTCCAATTCGCAGGGTTGCTCTTTTTAAACAGAGGAATAATGTTGTTTAGCATGAGTTTTAGTTGAGCTCCGAAGCTAGACGCCGCTCCCAAGTAGCTGATCATGGATTCCACATCGAATTACAGCAGAAAAGGAAATGGAGGAACCAGCAGTTCAAGTGTTCCTGCTACCGGGAATAGTTTCGAACAAGTTGTAAATCGTAATCATGAGACTGAAGGTGAGGAAATCTAGCCATCTCCATTTGTTCCTGACATACTTCTCCAATGCCAGTCAACGATCTAAATTTTTTTCGCGTTTTGGAAATTTATTTTGCAGGGAAGCGGAGAGCGTACTTAGTGGAGTGGTTAAATAGTTTAGTGCCTAATCTAGGTTTACCAACAAATGCTTCGTATGAGGACTTGAGATCTTGCTTGCTTGATGGTACCGTTTTATGTCGGATGTTGAACAGGCTTAGACCCGGTCTTGTTAATGAGGTTAGTTGATAACTTGATAGGCTTTCCCCACCCCCTTTTTTACTTGAAGAGTTATTCGACAAGTTGGTGATCGAATGTCTGGTTTTTGAACTTCAATGTTCATAGAATTCGAGGTCACCCTCAGAAAATGTGGCAAGGTTTCTGGCAGCTATGGATGCATTAGGGCTGCCGAAGTTTGATATGACCGACCTAGAGAAGGTATCCATCGATGTAATTTGTATGCATACAGATCCCTTGTCAAATTAAACAATTTCTATATGTTTGTTGACATTCATATGATTTTCATTTATGCAGGGATCAATGAAGGCTGTCGCAGACCGTCTTTTAACACTTAAAGCAAAATTTATGCCAAATGTTATGGGAGATGGTATTACTATAACTAGTCCGATGACTAAATCTGGCAGCCAATCTTCCCGCGTCCAGCTTTCTCCATTATCTGTAGATGAGAGGCCGAAGGTCCTGTCTGAATCAAAATTTCATCGCGCATTGCATAGTCCTGTTATGGCAGGTCCGGCTATTGTCTTGTATAGATCAAACATTATTTTTGCCGATATACTTTTATTTGTTTAAGTTGATAAACTTTTTACATGATGTTTTCGTCATTCAAACAGTGGGTGTTTGATGCGAATTTACCTTCTGCAGAGACATCGCCTTCGCGAATGCATCACGTTGGGCATAAGTTCCACGAGGTGTTTCAGTTGAAGCAAGGAGGTTACGCGGATCTTCCTGCTGCAAAAATTTCAGAAATGATGAAACCGAACAGTTTAGATGTCAGTCATCAATGGACCCTGAAACTAAATCAGGTTTTCCTTTTGTGATCTCTTCAGTTTAATGTATTTTTAATGCACTTCAGCATCTCTTGCTGCAGAACGCTCCAACGCAGTCACTTTTGAGTGTTGTAAATGGAATCCTCGATGAAAGTGTTGAAAGAAAGAATGGTGAAATGCCTCATGTATGGAAATCCGAAAGCACATGATTGCTAAAAAATATAAGTTCATCACGTACAATATTCAAGAAATATAGAGTTTGAAAATCTGCTCTTACACATTGCGTTTGTGGCACAGCGTGTGTCTTGCCTTCTGCGAAGAGTCGTCCAGGAGATTGAGCGGCGAATATCAACTCAGGCGGAGCATTTAAGAACTGTAATATGCTTTTATGAATACTTATCACCGATAGCCTTATTAAGAAGTGCTTTGGGTTAAATTTTTGTATGGTTTCGTGCAGCAAAACAACCTTTTTAAGGCTCGTGAAGAGAAATACCAGTCCAGAATCAGAGTACTTGAAACACTTGCATCCGGAACCAGTGAGGAAAGTGAGGTATGAAACATTTTTCGAAAGATTAGATCAGGAGTTGACGGCTTCTCGTAAACATGTTTCAATGTGGTACCGATGTCTTATTTTCGAAGTGTGAATTTTCTGGTACAGCTTATGATGAACCATTTTCAGCAAATAAAGGTATATTTTGCAGACAATAAAAGACATATTGCTGGTGTTGTGTTTAAGCAGTCAAAGAATACGTATAAATTTACTTGCAAACTGCGGTTACGAGGATTTGCTCATTATATAAGTTTATGAATATAATTAAGTGGGAATGTTTGCAATTGGCAGAGTGAGAGAACCCGAATGGAAGCAAAGAAGAAAACCGATGACGAGGATGTGAATGTGATCAGATTGATGAAAGAGAGGGATCAAAGCAACCTTGAAATTTCAGGATTGAGGCAAGAGTTGGATATAGCGAAAAAGACATATGACCTGCGTTGCTTGCAAATGGAAACAGAAGCGAAAGGTGCTAGAGCGGAGCTTGAAGAGAGGATAAAAGAACTCGAACGTTTCTTGGCAGAGTCGAGGAGTAAGGTGAAGGAGCTCCAGGCAAATTCTGAGTCAAAACATCAGTCTAATAAAGCAGAACTTGAAGAGAGAGTAAAAGAACTTGAACGTTCTTTGGCAGAATCAAGGAATAACGTGAAAGAACTCGAGGCAAGTTCCGAGTCCAAATATCAGTTTTCTAAAGTAGAGCTTGAAGGGAGAATAAAGGAACTTGAACGCCTCTTGGCAGATTCAAGGAATGAGTCGAAGCAGCTTGCAACGAATTCAGAGTCAAAATATAGAAGTTGGAGCAAGAAACTGCGTGTTTACGAGAGCTCTATGGATCTTCAACTTGGTTCACTAAAGGTATCTTTAGATCAAATTGTATTTTCAGCTCTAATTGTATATGATGACTAGTACACATTTTAAATCAATTTATGAAATATTCAGGAATTAAGGTTATCTTCGGAGTCCATGAAGCAAGAAGTTTTGACGGCGGAACACAGTTACACGGTGGACTTCAATCACTTAGGTAGGGTTGTCTATTGGAAGCATTCGTCTGTTTCGTGCAGTTTGTGCTAGAAGAGTTTGATGCGTTATAACTTTGTTTTCCAGGAGTGAAGCTTCAAGCACTAGCGGACGCGTCTGAGAATCTCGCTGAAAACAGCAAGTTATTTAACGAAATTCAGGATTGAAGAGGTGCTACAAAATAAATTAGCGTTACTGTGGTTACATCTTATGGAAAATATTAGAGTTCACTTCTTAACTTTCTTGGACAGGAAACATCAGAGTTTACTGTCGAATAAGACCATTTCTTCCTGGAGAAAAAGAAAAGAAGACGTTGGTAGAACGTATTGGTGAAAATGGGGAACTGGTAGTTGCAAACCTCTCCAAACCAGGGAAGGAGGGTCATCGATTGTTCAAGTTTAACGAGGTCTATGGTTCAGATGCAAGTCAAGGTTCTCTATTTTGTGTCTTTAATGTTGGATATTTTTCGATTCATCTGTTGATTCTCCTCAAAAATGATTCTTCTTGCACATGATTACGGTGACATACATTATGATGCTGAACTTGAACAATTTATGTAACTGTGGCAGGCGAAGTATACGCTGACACACAACCATTGATACGATCTGTGCTCGATGGATATAATGTATGTATTTTTGCTTATGGTCAAACAGGATCCGGGAAAACATACACGATGGTATGGAACATCTTTATATCCTAATTTTGAGCACAGAGCGATAATTTGAAAAGATGCTGATTTGTTGATGTTTTACGTCCGTTGTTTCCTCTCAGACTGGTCCTAATGGATATCAACCAAAGAGAACTGGGGGATCAACTACCGTGCCTTGAATGACCTTTTCGACATCTCTCAACGTAGAAAAAGCTCCATTACATATGAAATTCGAGTCCAAATGGTTGAAATATACAACGAACAAGTGCGCGATTTGCTATCCAGCGATGGTGCTCAGAAGAAATATCCTTGTCATTATGAAATGCGCTTCCTATTGTGTTGTCTGAGTTAATTTTGGTAACAGTCTTTTGTTTGCCTTGACTTGCACACACTTGGGATTATGACTCACTCTCAACCCAACGGGCTAGCTGTGCCAGATGCTAGCATGCACCCCGTGGAAGCAACCTCAGATGTAATAAGATTGATGGGAATCGGGTTTAAGAACCGAGCTGTTGGTGCAACTGCGTTAAACGAAAGAAGTAGTCGCTCTCATAGGTTTGTACATTTCATCTTCGTAAAACTTCATCTCATATATATCTACATGTTATACATTTTCTGGTGTGTTTGATATACGCGTGAATCTCTATGTACAGTGTTGTTACAGTTCATGTACGTGGGAAGGATTTGAAGACTGGTTCCGCGTTGATTGGTAACCTTCATCTTGTAGATCTCGCGGGAAGTGAAAGAGTAGACCGTTCAGAGGTAACAGGAGACAGGCTCAAGGAAGCACAACATATAAACAAATCATTATCTTCGCTTGGAGATGTCATATTTGCTCTTGCACAAAAGAGCCCTCATGTACCATACAGAAATAGCAAGCTCACTCAAGTCCTTCAAAGCTCTCTCGGTACTTCTTTCGCTAGTTAGTTTCGTTGGTGTGCAAAGTTTTGTAAGATATGTAGCAATGCTAGAATTTTTACGGTGTTTTACAACAGGTGGGCAAGCGAAAACGCTAATGTTTGTGCAGCTAAATCCGCATGCAAGTTCATTTTCCGAAAGTCTAAGTACTCTAAAGTTTGCTGAGAGGGTTGCCGGAGTTGAGTTGGGGGCCGCGAAAAGCAACAAAGAGGGCCGGGATGTAAGGGAATTAATGGAACAGGTTCTCATTGCATATAACATATACATATGCTTGGGAAAATATGTACAAATAATGTTCTACAAACAAAATGTTGTTTCTAAATTTCTCTTGCCTCTGCAGGTAGCGTCTCTCAAAGACACGATTGCTAAGAAGGATGGCGAGATTGAGCGATTGCAATTACTTGATGGCCACAGTGAGAAGTGTGGGACAAGCTCATTTAGGTATGAATCTTCGCAGCCAAGCAGAGTTTCTAGAGGTGGGAAGTGAAACCAAACACCGTTAAGTGGCGGGATGAAGGCTTAGGGCTTAAGGCAGCTTCTGATCCTGAAAACTGTGTTCTTGTACAGTATCATAAGCTCCAAAAGTCCATGCAGGACATTAAACAACAAGATGATTTTCTTCGGCGATCATCAAAGGTTGCCGGAGGTGATGACATAGGTCAGAATAAACATGCAGATCATGCTGAGTACTTGGCATCTGGAGATGCAGATTCTGAGGGGAAATGAAGTGACTTATCTGACGGTGGTCTTTCTACTGGAACAGAAACTGATGGCTCTGTTGACAGCATGAATTATCCCGAAAGCACGAAATCCGATCCCTTGGAAAGGTGAGCATTACTTACATTGAATCTAATGCGTTATCCAGACACACCAACGAGGCCTATATGTAATGGCATTGGTAGTACCTACTAATGACTCCTATTCTGCAGGCCCAAAAGGACTAGTAGGATTCCACGACCCTCGCTTAAACCACGAACAACTTCTTCACCTTCGGCATCAGGATCAACGAGCGCTGTGAAGGTGCCATCAGGTATGTGAAAATAGAGCTCTCTGCACCAATTATTACTTCAGTTTGCCTTCTACTTATCAGCAGTATTACGTCTCTCAACAATTCACAATCACATTGTGCAGGTATGAGAAAAAGTAGCAGTTCTTCGTCGCTGAAGCCGGCTGCAAACAGTTGGAAATAATTAGAACTCGGTCACTACAAGAATTTCTCCTCTCATTTTTTTGATATACATGTACAGAGTTTTCTTAGTTGCAATTTTCTGAAAATTTTAACATCTCCTTCCACTAGCTTCCTAATTACTCAAACTTTTTGTTGTGTGAGCTCTAATGCAATTATGTAATGTATAAAATTAAACCAACGAGCCTTGTGTATAATCTTTATCCGAAACACAAATCTTATCATTAAATTACAGTCAAATTAATCTTTGAAACACAACTCATATCATTAAATTACGGTCATATTAATCTTTATCCAAAGCACAAATCTTCATCTGAAGCATACAACCATGTAATAGTGCAACGGTAAAGCGAAATCACCAATTGATATAGTAACTATTTTCCACATGCTATATTTTTCCGTATTTTACTAGGGTTAGAATACATGTTTAAGCCAATGCTCTCTTTGATAATTTTACATTATAACCACATACCTTCATCATTGCAAAATTTGTATCGTTCCACTTTAACTACTGTTGCTTGTGCTAGCGCCACTTCGTAGTTGTTTATAGATTCCTTAATTGCACTTTCCAGCAAAGTAACTTCTCCCACAGTTATCTCACCCACGGCAAGCCCAGACTCAAGAGATTTTTCAATGTGACCGGTGCACGAAGTGATACATCACGTGTCATTATACAAATGGTGGGATATGTGTGCTAAAATGTTAATAACTTAAAAAATAAAATTTCTCACAACTTCTATTAAAACATGTGGTGTACCATTTATGTTCCCGTTACAATGAAAAATTTCTCACCCAGCCTCAACACTAGTATTAGAACTTGTTCCAATTGCAAATCCCAAGTTAGAGAATGTATCCAAGGCTGAGATCGAATATATTCAACCTCCGGGCTTAGAATTGTTAGACCTATCTAATTCCTTAAAGTTGACATATCTGCCATTATTTCAGGTATCAATTCTCCACCTGGTAATTGATCACAAAGATTGAACATTAGAAGACCCTCTTACCGTAAATTAGTTTGAGAGCTAATTTCTTGAATTGCTTGTAGTCTCAAAATTCAAAGCATTGGCTTTGAAAGTGCTTCATCCTTTTTCATCCCCTTGATCTGGTATTTATTTATAAATCGATGAACGTATAAGATCTCCCATGTGATTGCTAGCCAATAATCACGAGCTTTTTTGTCGATAACCTCAGACCAATCAAAATCAATATCAATCGACCCCTTCAACCCAGGAAACTCTACTATACCTGATTCTGATCTACAGAAAAAATACTACTGAAAGTTGATAATCTAGTTATAAAAAGAAGACTTTCCTTAATGGCTACATGGCAGAACAAGTGTAGAGACTACAACACTAATAAGTAAGAAAAAAACACAAAACATGTCTGATAAAAAAAAAAATGTAACACAAGATTAGAGATTGTATAATGTATATAGAGTACTGATAGGAATATCTAAGAATATACAATATAAGAACAAGCTTCTAAGGAAAAAGATGAAACGATACTCACTTTGGAATTTTTGTTCATCAAACCCCATCACTTTAGTACATTCAACCAGAATGACATTTTATATTAGTAAATGTATACTCTTTCAACATATTATGAATTCACTTATCATAAGTTCACAATGAAATTCAGAAACTACAAGAAGCAAATTTTAGTCAATAAAGTTCACTCTTTCAATCTATTAAGATTTCAGCAATCATAAGTTAAAATTCAGAAACTTAAAACAATTAACACACCAGCAAGTTCACAAAAACCACCAGATAAACAAATCGCAATCCGAAACCCCAACAACCAAATTCCACCACCAACATCATAAATATCTTTAACTTGCTACAAACCAATTCTAAATTACTCACCACAATACCAAAATTAATCAAACCCAATTCTCAAATTCCACTTCCAAACTAAACCCAGTAACTAATACCCCAAAAACAACACAACTTACCACAAAATGCATATTCAAGGCCGTCTTTCTCAGCAATCTCAGCTTTTGACGATGAAATTCTCCAGATTTCTGCAACATTTCGCAGACCTCAGATTACACGCTCCGAACCAAGATCTACGAACCCACTTCACCAATTTGCGAAATTAATTGAAGCAAAAGAAGAATCGGTCCGAGATGCCACGTATGAAGGTGTGGAGGATCATAAACGTGTCGTGGTCAGAAGGGTTGTGATTTGCTGAGCTAAGGTGATTAGTTTGGATCAAAAGAGTAGGGTTTAGAACGGTTTAAGGTTTGGGGTTTAGGGTTTAGGGTTTAGGGTTACTTGTTTTTCCATATATATTTTAAGAAGTTTGCTTTTTTAGCAAACGGTGACTCTGTGGCCGGGTTTAGGGTTACTTGTTTTTCCATATATATTTTAAAAAGTTTGCTTTTTTAGCAGACAGTGACTCTGTGGCCCAATGGATAAGGCGCTGGTCTACGAAACCAGAGATTCTGGGTTCGATCCCCAGCAGAGTCGTGTTGTTGTTTTTGAACATTTAGAATTTCGACTATTTTTCCGTACCCCAACGGTTGAGACGCTGGTATGCGAAACCGGGGTTCCGGTTCGATACACACAGTAGGCAGGGTAGCTATGATTTTTTAAACTTTCCTTTTTAAATGAGTAACAAAATTATTTTAAGGATGAAACATTTTAGTATTTTATGGAATATTATTGTGTGCCCATAGCAATATATTTAAAAAATTTGTTGATACATTCGATAGTCCTACTCTAAATTATTCAAACGAAAGGAAGATATTTTGAACTCCAAATGTTGTGGATTGATAAGAGTTTTATGATTTATTATTGATATTTTATAGCATTTAACCTCTCTTACTTTTTATTGATATATTGTATGGTTAATTACGATAGTGATCTTCATATTTAAATTCGTGTTTTCACTTTAGTGTTAACTTCAGTTTTAAATTTTATGACCTTATAATTGCATCATATATCCTGCTTCAGTCATTATGTTAAGTAAGCCTCTCCAGATCATACAACTGTTCGGCGAGCACATGCAAATGGTTCTAATTTCAAGGGTTGAATCTTTTCTTCCTGAAACATAAATGACAGTTTAGCCAAAATAGTCTATGGGATTGATATAACTCCTCAATTTGTCCCTGAGGTTTGAAATAGATAGAACTGGTCCCTAAGTTTGTCCACCACCAATTATTTTCATCATTCTATGAAAAATATCTGTTAAATAATAATTGTTGGGGCCCAAAAATGTCACATGTAAACCCAATCAAGTAGGCCAGATTGTTGTAAAACCCCGAGTCAAGCCTAACACATGTCAAGGTACGAAATCGAGAAGGGAAAACATTCACAATCATGCCATGCCATTAATATATGATAAACGAACCGAACGTTTTTATAATCACGCAAAGACATGCAAATCCATATACATTCATCATGCCATGTTATATCTTACTAATTACCATTCATGCTAAAATATGGCCAATCCATATGTCTGGGGCTTGCCAAGTGAATCGTGGTGTGTATGGTTATGAAAGTTTGTCAGGCATACGCAGACTTTGGGCTGCTTACGAGCCCAAAGATCCAAACCCACAATCCTTGAAGTCTACGTAGGTGAGTTTGAGATAGAACAAACCTAGTTCCCTTTTTTCTCTAGCTAGACAACTTAGCCAATTAGAAATGAGTCAGACTCAAGGCCTTAAAAATCACGTGAAAAGCCCAATAGAGCCTACATATAATGAAAATAGAGGAAGACTTTCCTTTCCTAGTTCAAGTAGAAGAGCGATGAACGAAAGTCATGAAACGCATTACTAGAATTAATGCATGTAGAAGTTGACCTAGGAAATGAGTGCTCTGGAAAGATAGCCGGATACAATGTTCACGAAAGCAATATTGTTCATTTATCTTAAACCAAATGGGAAGGCCAGAGTTGTGCTTGGAGAAATGGGAAGGAAGACTTAGCTATAATTAGAGCTTTTGTAGGAAGCCTCAAAAGGGAAACATTCACCTACAAAAGAAAGGTCTGAGGTTTTGAATAGAAGAAGACATAATATTAGAGACAGGGAGATTCAAGGTTGTACTGCACCAAGCAAGGGAAATCACTCTCTAAGTGCAAATAGTCTTGAACCTTTGAGAGGATCACTTTCCTACAACCTTAGTAGTTTTTTTAAGCTTCCTTCAATCAGCTCAATCAAGGGAAGCCTTCTTAGAACCCTAGGAAACCCAAATCACCCAGCTAAACACATCATGCAATCATGCAAAGTTCTCTCACTCTAAACCGGTAAACTTTTAGCTTCCATACCACACCCCACTCAAGCAAGTTATTATTTGCTTAATCATGCTATCTTTGAGTCATTGATCCAACCAGGATATTTTCTAAGGCCTCGTTTGGCACACCGTATAAGAACACTGGATAGTACTAATAATACGAAGCGGATGTTTAGTGAGCGTCATATTAAATAAGCACCAGATTATTTAATCCGACCCCACTTGTTTTATCCCCTTCACACCCGCTTGTTTATCCCGTCCCAAACTTCTGTATTATTAGTCGGGTGCATCTCTCTCGCTCGCACTGGCTTACTCCGTCCCTCTTTCACGCACTCTCCTTCAACTCTCTTGCATCGCCTGCTATTTCTCATCTACTTCCATGTTCATCTTTGTCGCCATCTTTTTTTTTCTCTCTCTCTTTCTTCCTCATTTGCACACACACCTCCCACCTCTCTATTCACCTTTGATTCCTGACATCAAAACTTTCCATGGGTTGAAGAAGGAAGATGATGATTCAAATTCTTCTGATCTGGGCTCTGACGACGAAAAGGACGACAAGGAAGGGAGCTAGGCTCCGACGAAGAGGGGGACAGGAATTCGAATATAGGCTCCGAGTTCTCGACCCTAGCCGCTACTCCTTTGCAATCGGTTGCCG
>JADOBS010301772.1:0-12655 GCA_015708375.1 Cydonia oblonga
GGGCGGGATTTTTCTTCGTGCCCGGATTCATCATTCTTCCTTTCATTCGGACGTCTTCGCCGGTATCTTGGTTGGGGGGGGGGGTCTCACCCTTGCTTGTACTAACATTCTGGCCTCCCTTTCCTCCACTTCTTCTGAAGCTTCATAGTTTCTGAATACTTCAGATAAGTTTTTGGACTGGGAATCTCCTCCCAACCTCTGGAAGACATTTTGAGAAGTTTCTTCTTCAGCTGCCCACATAATGTTTACACGTTTTGCGTGGCCTTCTTATATTATTCTTTTGATCAATTCTCGATCAATAATAGCTCCGGTCGTTGGCAACTCTAACTCACATTCGTATTGGCACTTGCTACATAATACCACTCCCTTGATTATCTTTTCGGGCAGTTTGATAGTTTTCTCGGTTGGCATATCATTTGGCCTTTTTTCTGCCTTTACTTCCTACGTAGCTTTTCCTTTCCCTTTTTCTGCCCATGTTAAGTTGATCATATTTATTGGGGCTTGTAAAAAAGGGTCAGCACCAATGTTTAGACTGGTTTGAAGTTTCCCTAGTGCTGGCTTTGCTTCTAGCCCGCATTGCCCCCTATCGTTGAATGACAAAGGGTTGGCCATTTCTGGTTTCTTGGCCTCATCCAATACCATCTGGTTGGTCTTGGTTTCTTTCTCCTTATTCCCTTCATCTCTAGGTAAAGGGAACAAGGAAACATCTGGTTCCTTCATAGAGCTGGTTTTTCCCGCTATCCCCCCAGCATTATCATTTCCTAGGGCAAAATGCTCCAGATCCGTCCTCCTTTGAGGATTTATGGAATGATCTTCATCCATCTCTTCTCCATCTTTCTAAGAGTCTCTTTCCATGTTTAAGGATCTTCCCTTTAGGTTTCTCAAGATAGTCATCAGGGTGGCTTGTAGATCTTCTTTTATGACATGTCTTCCTTTTTTTTTTGGAAGGGCTCGGGCTTTCTATTGAGGCAGATCCTTGCAAGCCCTCGGGAATGTTCATCATGCTAGATCTCGGCGTATGCTGGGGTAGAATCTGTATTGATTTCCACCTGAAGGTTTGTTCATTCTTTTGTCTTCTTGGCATACAAGATAGTGGTCCCATTAGGCGTGCCAAAACTATGTTCAGGCAGGAAATCTAGCTGGCGGGCTTCCCCTGCTCGAGCACACAGCTCCCCGAGAGGTTGGCACTTGTGTTGGTTGTCGAGCTCCTGCTTGTTTTAGTGCTGCAAGTGGAGAACAAAGTTAGCATTGAAATGTGCCTTTGCAGGGCATTAGGTGTAGGCCTGGAGGCTTGCAATCAAAACTAACTAAGTGCTTAGGCGTGCCACTGCCATCTCTGTATGGCAGATGTAAAACAAAAGTATTTGAGCATATTACTTGCGCCCCAAGTTATCTTAACTTCTTATTATCAAAGGATTGTCGTAGATGGGTTAAGTCTACATTAAATTCTTTTCTATGCTTTGAGATCAAGGACTTTTGCTCATCTTGTATGCTTTAAAGAAAAAAGGGTCCATATCTAATTAAGTGGCCCATTTTTAGTTCACTTATACTCCCCAAATGATAGTAAAAACAATAAGTGAACTAAAAGTGAGAGCTAAGAGAGCTTAAAACCACTAAAAGACTGGAAATGATGATCTGGATATATATTGACATATACATAATAATGGTAGATCTATGGAGTGCACAACAAAGCGAAGGGAGTCGGACTACATTTAACCTTGTCGGGCAAGGTTGAATCTTGTACAGCTTCTCTCTGTTGTGATTACAAGGGTTTAACAAAAAAAAAAAGGGATTGAATGCTAAGCAAGGTAACCATGAGGGAATCGATACTACAATGGTTGGGAAAGTAGCAGAGCTATTATAATAAAGAAAATGATGACTTTTGTGAGAGCTAATCCTGAAAAGGATTGAAGTTGGTGTTGACTACAGCTTCGTATGCAAATCTGGCTTGAGCAGAGTTTGTGTATTTGTTTGTTTGATTGAGTGTCCTTGTCCCTGGGCATTCTTCCTCTTTTTATAGGCAAACTTGGGTCATTGTAGCCTTTCTGCCCTTGCCTGAAAGCAAACCGGGGATAATGGGCCTTCTGCACTTATTTACATGTTTGCCCCTTCAGAAAGTATTTTTGGGCTGAAAGCGGGCTGAGAGTTGGTGGATTCCCATCAGTTGTCAACTCTGTACGGGCCACTTGCCTTTGTATTAAATGAAAACTGTCACTTTGCCTTGGGCTGAGCAAAAGGATTCGTTGCTGGGCTTTCGGGTACAGTCATGTTTCTTTCGCTCTTTCCAGGCTTCTCTTCCTTTAGTCTAATGTTTAAATATCAACCCAAACAGTAACAGTTCAAAGAAAAAAGCTTCAAAATAGATTTCACATTTCTCACGGAACAAATTACATAAACCCACTTCATGTATTGAAAAGGAGACAAAAGTCCATTGAACAAAATAAATGAAAGAAAATTAGCCATTAAACATACGATTCAAAATTGCATAACCCATCAAACAATTTAAAAAAACAGATTGAACAAGCATGTACCTGATGCTGATTAGCTAGGAAATTACAGAGCATCCATGGATTTTTCTGCAGAATTCAAAGGAGGGTTTGTTGTTTGCAGTGCATTAATGGAGGTTACGAGTTCAAGAAGCTTTGAGGAAGGAGAAGGAGGGAACCCAGCAGCAACAAAAGTGGATGAGAATGTGGAGCAGAAAAAGTACAACGGCCATTTGGGTTTTTGCATTGGGCTTCAAAGTTCAAAACTTTACAAAGTAGTCCAGCCCAATCACTCTCTCTCTTCTTTCTCACTCTACGCATTTCACCTTGGTCAGTCAGATGACTTTGTGCTGCCCTCATGCCTCCATTGCCATATCTGAGTCGCTCACAAGTTGGGGTATCAGGAAAAAATGGGGTTATTTTCTCATGGAAATCTCTTTGCATTTCATCTGAGCAATCGAATTGGTATTGCAAAAGCAAGACTTGTGATTCATATCAAATACTGCACCACCACCTCGCAGCAATCAGAGACGTTCAAACAGGACGATGACGAAACAGTGAGAGAAATCTCCACCATCCTCATAAACCACAGCGACTGGCACTTGGTTCTCAACTCCTCGCACCTCCCCAGGAAGCTGAACCCACATGTGGTCCGAGCCGTTCTGCGGCAGAACCACCAGGTTGGTGACCCAAAACTCCTCCTCAGTTTCTTCCTGTGGACCGATACCCACCTGGGTCTTCCCCAAAATTTGCATTCCTTTTCGATTCTTGCTGTTGTTCTGTGCAATTCCAAGATGTTTGAGCAGGCTAATGCTGTGTTAGATAGAATGGTTAAGACCCGAAAACCGGTTTTTGAAGTTTTGGATTCTGTTGTTAGTTGTTTTAGAGATGGTGAGTGTGATGGATCTGATAAGATTGTTTTTGAGATTCTGATTAGAGCTTTTATGGCGGCGGGGCGGTTGAACGAGGCTGCTGATGTTTTTCTGGGACTTAGGAAAATTGGGATTTTGCCAAGATTGGATTGCTGCAATTTTCTGTTGAATGATTTGTTGAAGTGTAATAAAATGGAGTTGTTTTGGAAGGTGTATGATGGGATGTTAGAGGCGAAAATGAAACCCGATTTTTACACTTATTACAATGTGGTCCATGCCCATTGTAGGGCAGGGAATGCCGGGCAGGGAAAGAGGTTTCTGTTTGAGATGGAGGAGAAGGGTGGTAATCCAGATTTAAGTACCTATAATGTGGTGATTGGTGGTTTATGTAGAGCTGGGGATGTCGATGAAGCCTCAGCAGTAAAGAAGTCTATGGTTGACAAGGGATTGGTCCCGGATAGGTATACCTATTTGGCACTTGTTGATGCGTTATGCAGACAGAAGAGATCAACAGAAGCAAAATTGATGTTGAAATACATGTATGATAAAGGTTTGAGTCCTGACAATACCTGCTATGCTTCCTTGATTGATGGGTTGATGAAAGAAGGTTACTTGGAAGAGGCTCTGAGGATCAAAGATGAGACAATTGCTCGTGGCTTTAAATTGTGCGATTCCACATGTAATGCAATTTTTGCTGGGATGTCTAAAATTGGTAAGATGGAGAAGGCAGAAGCTCTCCTGAGTGAGATGAATGTTATGGGCACTAGACCTAATGCCCAGACATACAAGTTTTTAATTGACGGGTATTGTCGAGAGCAAAATATGGTCAAGGCTTGTGAGTTACTTAACGAGATGAAGAAGAGGAACTTTGCACCCAATGTGTACACTTATGGAGCTATAATCAATGGCCTAAGCCGGTGTGGAGATATGCAAGGGGCTAATCAACTTTTGAAGGAAATGAGTAGCAGAGGTTTGAAACCGGGTGCTGTTGTGTACACAACTGTAATTAGAGGTCACGTCCAGGAAGGAAAATTTGGAGAGGCAATAAAAGTACTAAAAGGAATGACGGAAAAGGGGGTCATGCCTGATGCCTTTTGCTACAATTCTCTTATAATTGGCCTCTGTAAAGCCAGGAAAATGGACGAAGCCAGGACTTACTTCGTGGAAATGGTTGAGAGAGGATTAAAGCGTAATGTGTATACTTACGGGGCTTTTATTCATGGGTACTGTAAGGAGGGGAAAATGCAACTTGCGAATACGTATTTCCAGGAGATGTTGAGTTGCGGTATAGCTCCTAATGATGTTATCTATACAGCCCTGATTGAAGGGCACTGCAAAGAGGGTAACTTAACGGAAGTATATTCTACATTTAGGTGTATGCTTGAACGAGGGGTGCTCCCAGATATCAAAACTTACAGTGTCATTATTCATGGTCTCTCAAAGAATGGAAAAATTCAAGAAGCAATGGGGATTTTCTCTGAGCTCCTTGGCAAGGATCTGGTTCCAGATGTTTTTACTTACAGCTCTCTCGTGTCTGGCCTTTGTAAGCGGGGAAATGTGGATAAGGCTTTCGAACTTCTTGAACAGATGTGCCGGAGAGGTGTTGATCCAAACATTGTTACTTATAACGCCTTGATTAATGGATTGTGTAAGTCAGGTGACACTGATAGTGCCAGAGAACTGTTTGATGGAATCTCCAGAAAGGGTTTGTCTTCTAATACTGTGACTTATGCTACAATGATGGACGGATATAGCAAATCCGGAAAATTAACCGAGGCATTTCAGTTATTAGATGAGATGCTTCTACGTGGGATCCCTACAGATAGCTTCATCTACTGCATCCTCATTGATGGGTGCTGCAAGGCAGGTGACCTGGAGAAGGCCCTGTCTTTATTTCGGGGTATGGTGGGGAAGGGCATTGCTGCCACTTCTCCATTCAATGCATTGATTGATGGCTTCTGCAAATTGGGGAGGGTGATGGAAGCTAAACAGTTGTTGGAAGATATGGTGGATAAGCATGTGACACCAGATCATGTCACCTACACGATTCTGATTGTTTCCCTCTGCAAAGAGGGATTGATGAGAGAATCAGAACAGCTCTTTCTGGAAATGCAGAAAAGGAATATGATGCCAGATGTTTTAATGTATGCTTCACTTTTACACGGATACAATAGCATGGGAAGCAGATTTAAGATGTTTGCTCTCTTTGAGGAGATGGTGGCGAGGGGAATCAAGCCTAATGAAGTTACATATTGTATGATGGTTGATGCTTATTGCAAAGAAGGTGATTTGGTAAAATGTTTAAGGTTGGTGGATGAAACTTTGGTCAATGGTGCAATCTCGAACAGTGTAGTGGTTGATGCACTGACAGGTACACTATTCCAAAGGGAAGAATTTTCCGAGACAATGAAGTCACTTGATGAAGTGGGAGAACAAGGATTTGTGCTCAGTCTTGCTACATGCAGCACATTAGTTCGTGGATTTTACAAATTAGGGAACGCGGAGAAAGCAGCAAGGATTTTTGAGAGCATGCTTAGGTTTGGATGGGTTTCACAGTCCACCAGTTTAGATGACTTAATTCATGAGGACCGAAGTGAGGCTAGCTGCGGAATATGTTGAAGCAAGAAAAGGTGGCGATCAGGCACAAGTCTAGTTGATTGCGACAGAATTTCTGGTTCCCTTCCTATTCATTGCTTCATGAACCAAATTCAAATGCTGGCTCGAGGGTGGACTTAGCAAGTTGTGGTGGTGGAAAAGGTCTGCTTTTGCCAATGCGCAGCTTCCTCATTCTGGACCAGTGAGTGTTTTCTCCCTAAAGGCTAAATCAAAGTGGTGGATTCAATGGTTAGACAGGTAACCTTTTACCTGTGCAACTTAATAGTTTACTGCATAATGGTTTGGAATGTTTCTATTGATTTAATTTTAACCTCATGAAAACTTGGTGTAACTTTCTTTTTTGGTTTGAAACAGATGTTGATGTAAAGAGGATGGGGAAGGGACAGCAGTGGGAGGATACGAAGTAGTTAGTACACTCGAAGGTCGGTCTAGTGGATTAATTCAGATGATACGATGATGGATGATAAAAGCAAGACCAGGTAGCAATGTCATGAGGTGGTGGTACAGGTAACAGACCTTGCAATTTTGCTTGTGAAACGAGCAACTTAGTTGGCTGATATTTTCATGCTGGAAGATTTCTGCTTCTTCGTGCTCATTTGTTTAGAACTTCTTAGTTCCTCCCCTTAACAACGTCTGATATTACGTAGCAAGTGCCCTTGTATTGTACAGAATGAATGCAGATTAGATACGAAAGAAAATCATTTCGAGTCAATGTGAAGAGGATCTGTTTTGAACATTCTACTTTCTTGTATCTCACAGTCAGATTTGATAAACGACTAAATTGCGTCTTACTCATGATGCATCTCAGCTGTTCGCGTATTAAATCTTAATTATCGTTAAGCAAATTCGCAGATGATAGAGCTGTCTGAAGCTGCTGGTGTTTCTGGACAACACTGTTTCTGAATTGCTTTTATGTTTTTTATTTACTAAAACTCTTCTCAATAGTGACATTTTATGTCATGTTTCTAATGATGTTTATCATAGGTTGCATTTTCTGCGCAGATCATTTGATTTATTAACCATGTCTTCTTTTTCCTTATCTATTCATTCAAAAAGGCTATCACTACTAGTGGGCGGCAATGAGTTAGAATTAAGATGGGTAAATTGCTTTTGCAATGAAAAAAGGATAGCTAAAATGCTTAATTCCTTCCAATATTAAATTAAAATTTTGATTTTCGCGCACTTATTTTTTTTTCCTTTTGTGCGCCCATGTTTATTATTGTTTCTTAATTCTCTTTTAATGTATTTAATCCAAAATAAAAAAATCAACAAAAATACATAGAAGAAAAAGCTTTGCAGAAATCACTTCCAATCGACAATTCTTATAAAAAATAAGAAACAAATAGTTACCTCATTGATACAAAAGCAAATGAATTTTTGCCTAAACTAAACTGATCGTCTACATACAAGTACAACAAGAAGAACAACTTTGCTAAAAACCTCCTAGCATTCCTTTTCTATACACAAAACCAAATTATAGAGAACAAAATAGTACATAAACAGATACAAACCAAATCAAACTGCCTCTATTTGCCTCAACCCACAAAACTAGACTGATCCTACATTTCGAAGAGGTAAAACGGTCTCACGTTTTCAATCAGTTCTCGTGTTAAGTACGCGAAAAAGTTTCGGTTTTAAAACATCAACTGCCGGAGTTTGTTAAAAGAGCCAGCATCCCATTGTCTTTGGAGGCTGATTCTGATACAAGCTCACTTGGTGTTTTACCTTCTCTGTCAGTGGTTTTTGGATCAGCTCCCCTGCAATGAAGTAAACATGCGGAGCGTTTAATAAAAGCACTTCTAGAAGAACCAGTTATGAGCAGAAGTGCTTCGTACAGAAGCAGTCCCAAATGCACAAAGGCTTACCTTGTTAGAAGCAACTTTGCAATAGCAATATTCCCTCTTATAACGGAATAATGTAGTGGTGTTTGACCTTTTGAATCAGTAGCTTTTACGTTGGCACCGTACTGTAAAAGGAGCTCTACCATGCCAATATCGGCACTTTGGCAGGCTAGGTGAAGCAGGGAACAGCCTTCAGCGGTGTCTTCTGCGGGCTGAATTTCACTTTGAGTGACGGAATTTAAGTTACTCGAGGAGGGCTTGTCTCCGGAATTATCTGCAAAGCGACCAAATTGGTATCAAGTATTTTCTGTTCAACCAATCACATTGCATTTTGCAGATTATAAGAGCATACCATCTAATGCTTGCACAGATCTAGAATTAACATCTGCTTCATAACCAACGATACAGCGGTAAACTGCTTTCTTGTCATTAGCACGGACGCTTTTGCACAACTGTTGCCCCATGACATGAAGTTTCTGATTGTTTTTTGTACGACGAACAAAAAGTTTTTCTGCATACTGCATTTAGAAGGAAATCTCAGAGGCTCCGAACAACACATCATATCGAAATTATGCAGTTGAAACAAAAAGGAGTGAGCAGACTATTTAGAAGAATACCTTTGCTTGAATATACCTCTCCTTTGTCGAATTAAGATCATCATTACATGGCTTTATCATAAGAAACGGCTCATTCCTGTCAGCCTTGGAGAAACTACATTGCACGAACTGACGAGTTATTAGCACACTAAGAATATTAGTTTCAATCATATAGATTTACGGAATCCTTAATTACCCTATAGGCATGTTATCAGCCTGCAAAGTACTTCTTGAATACAACATCTCCTCCCAAATCGAGTTTGCGAAAGCATTTCCCAGTGATTGAAACAAGGTTAAGACAGAAGGTTCCCATACCTTCACATCAAGTGTTAGTGATCGAACCTGCATCAAAGCAGTATTAAACAAACCGAGACATCCATAACCATTTCACAGACTAAATCTTAACCTAGACAACTTGCCTTTGATACATGTACACCAAGATTACGATGAACACCAGAGCATTCAATGCAAATAAGAATTCCGAGGTTCAAAGATGCCCAATCTGGTTCAGGTGCACCACAATCAGCACATTTGTCATTACCGCACACTCTTCTCAGTATGTCAATTGGCTTCTCACTTTTCGCTTTGAGCTTGTGCGGCTGCATACTTCTAGAGATTCGTAGATAATTATAAGCTGTGATCTTAGGTGACAGTTCCGGAATAGCTGTCTGCTCAGCATCAGGAGCACTTTCTAATAAGTTGCCCTCATTTCCGGAGAACTGATCGTCGCTTCCTGTAGGGCTAGTTGAGAGACGCTGCAAAACAATTGTTATAACCATTTCAACAACTATAGATTCAAAGATTGCATGTCCGAAAGAATGCACATTCAGTAAAATTACCCTCTCAGGTGTCTGGAAACTCAACAATGAAGCTATTACTCCAGTTATTTTCTCAATCCAATCCATTTGGTCAAGTGCATTCTCTGCCTGCATCACCAAAATAATTTGAGAACCTACCATCATATCTTTAACGTGTTAAATTCACTATGCATTTTGCATTACCCCTCTGAGAAATTTTCAAAAAGAAATACCTGTAAAGTGTAGATTTTAGCAGGTGATATAATTCTGAAGCAGAACCTTAAGTCCGTCTGGTCTGCATCAACCTTTATCGTTGATGTCAGCAAGTTCACAGTGTGGCTAGCAACGGATTTCTCATCATGTACACCGCCATGGTAATGAGATGAAAGCCATCGACTCAAAAGCCCGGAGCCATTTTCAGAGGAATTATTCTTCTGTGGAGAAGATGGACTCCCATACTGAAACAGTATGATTAACATCAAGTAGGCAGTGGGAGGCACAAAACAAGGTTTACATAATGTATCCTCTGGTGAATGACTTACAGATGGCCGACTCCATGGTTTGCGATAGTAGTACAGCATCCCTCGACTATCAAGAATGAAAAACCTTCTTTTCCAGTCGCCTCTCAAATTCGAGGAACGCTTTGATAGATATCCTTGCCGAATGGTTTGTACCTGAAGAGGATATTCATATCTATAGGGATGCAACTTGAAAGTATATATTGAAACTAAAAGATATCCAAAAAATATCTGCAACTGCAAGTACCTTCCCCTTTGCAGCAGATTGCATCACTTCCTCGATCACTTTATGTGATTTCCTAGAGAAAGGTTGCGGACCATCTCCTTTGGGAGAACCATGGATACCGCTCAAGGACTGCGTACTTTCCCGAACAATCTGCTTTTTGTACTCATGTATCCTTTCGTTGAGACACATCTGTTCCTGGTTGCAACTTTCTCGTGTCTGTTGTGCGTAAGCCAAAACCTACACCGAAAAAACAGCAAAAACTCTTACAATCAACAATTAACAGAGAACTTTGCCATCTGACGGGACAGAACCTCTTCACGAAAAATACCAAGTGATGAAGAAAGTTTGTAATTGCAAACCTGATGAATGTAGGGTTCCATTGCATGCAGTAACTCATAACTCTGCAAACGGAGGGGGACAATATCATAAGCAGTGTATATGTTGGATTGCAAATTACGCTAGGGTTGTGTGCTATACCTGTTTGAAGTAACGAAGATGAGCATCCATCACCCCGCTAACAGCTTCCAGAAACTCAAACCTCTTTTTGGCCTCGATATCAGAAAGAACAGCAACCTGGATACATAAGTGGACTACATGTTGAAAGCCTAACTGCTTCTGCATTGTATCTTCAAAACAAAATGTCACTGTGAAACTTATCTTACCAGGCTGAAGCGGGCTTGCTCAAACGAGGATCTTGCATTCTGCAGTTCCTGGAATGTCTCTCTACCAAATTAGATTTAAATGGTCACCCATGGAAAACCATCTTAATTCAACCTATACAACAGACTAAATAATACTGGAATTCGGAGGTAAACCATTGTGGATATACCTCCTCTATACTAGCAGCTATATCCATCCTCGTGCTCTTTCTCAATGACAGAAACTTCTCGCGTGCCTGTGCATAGAATACACATTACCCTTGTAAGTCTGACAAAAACACATATGCTTGCTGCACAAGCAAACCATATTTTGATTGAAGAAAAATATTGTGTTCTACAAACTTCAACAAGTAACACGTATGTATGAAATTTTCAGAACAGAAGACCACCTGATCATATACAAGTGAAGTCTTGTCAAAACGCTTTCGGGATTCCTGCATCAATAAGATACTTTAGCGAAAAATGGAATTTGTTAGACAATGAGAGGGATGAAAGGCAGTACAACACATCACAGTTCATTATATCGAAACCGATACCATGTAGAAGCAACTGCTGTAAATATAGTGCATATGTAAACAAGCCTACTTAACCGTTCGCCTTGTACCTTGACTTCATGGAGGTCAACATGGACAATGTTCACCAGCCTATCATTTAGCATGTGCTCTATCTGAGAACAAACATGAGATTTCAACACATCAATCATATGATCGCTATCGACATATATTGTTCAGATTATGAATTTGTTGAGGAAACCAGAACAAATTACTACCTGTGAACGCAAAACTTCCTTGTACGTCGCGATTTCTCTTAATGCAATTGTGAATCTGGACATAACCTGGCCTGAGAAAATTAATGTGGAATTTATAAGTACTGACAGAAAAGAGGCAGACATAAACACAACCATACACAGACATACCTCCTAAAGCTGAAAAAATAGGATCATTGTGGCCTCCCCCAAAACTTTCGAGGGCAGTTATAAAAGCGATTTCACCATCATACGCTTCTCCAAGTCCTTCTCTGAAAAATTAAATTGGATGCAAATTATAAGATACATATAACAGTTGCTAATAATTATACAACCACAAAAACAACCTCCGCAATTCCATCTACTTTTCTTAAGAAGTTAAAAACTCTGTGGTTTGAACGGGGGGAGATTGTGGGGGAAGTTTTTGTTTAAATTCTTCATATGAAGAGGGTATAGTTTTCCTCTGTGCATTCATGTGTTTGTGCCCTGTTAGTGTAATCTGCTTATTCTCGGATACTAAAATTCTTAAGATTTGATGTTTCGACGTCACAACACAGACACGACTGCGAAAGAAAACTGTTCAACGAGGAAGTGGTCTCATTATTCATCTCGAAAGCATAAGGAGATAGAGAGACTTCTCATCATACGTATACTTTCGGCATCCTTTGTAAAACTTATAACATCTTCCCCTCAGCGACTCTGCACTTTCTTCCAAGCCTTGTATCTGTTTCCAAAGTAGCATACATCAGTAAGCAAACATCAAAACTTCAAGGGTCAAGACTGTGCAGTGCAGGGTAACGAATATCGAATAAACAACAAATGCAGAGAAAAAGTAGCAACTTTCTTCATCCCACGTAATTTCTTTTTCGGTACAAAGGAATTTTAACGACATGTTTTCGAATATAATTAGAACATCAAGGTTGCTGCGTTAGCTATCTATATTATGCAGAAAATGTTTCACTATATGCGTTTATTTAAAAAGAACATCAACCAAACTGGCAAACTCTGATACAAGCAAAAAAATGTCACACCATTGTTAACCGTAATCCATAAATTCAGAAGAAAAAAAGATGTGAAATTTCTAAATTATGACGAAAGAATCAGCTACCAAAACAAACAATTTGATTTGAGCTTCTCATGGCGTAACGTTAACAATTTAACATACAAAAACAATGACAGTAAATATAAAAATTAAGAGAATGAAGAAACCTGTTGGCGGAACATGGGCGAATCATCGAGCTTTGCGAAATGCATGTTTGGAAGGATACAGAGATGGCCTTCGTCTTGAATTTCTGCACA